>JARJDZ010002847.1:0-16030 GCA_030264555.1 Aleochara sp. GC000083 | reverse complement strand
CACCATTCGATTTCCATCTGCTAAAAAAGAAACACCAAATGGACCAACATGAAGAACTTTCTAACCGAACATATGTAGCCACAAATTTTCATCCTTAAGCTATCAGGGACTCGAACTCCCACGTGATCCTTCCTCCTTTCGCCCAGTCTCGAAATAAACGTGTGCCCAGTAGTTAACCGTGCACAATATAAGAGCTCAGATTATGCCCATAGATGACCACCAACAATGGCCCCATTACACCATACAAGAGCTCGAATTACGCTTCCAGATTGCATGTGGTTGAGTGTGCATTGGCAAAAACGCGCTCGCCGAGGCCGAGAGATAAACGCGGAAATAGCGAGCTTTTTGCGCTATTGGTAGACATTACTCCAACTTCTTGCGCACCGCAGCCACCAGCCACCGTTGTGTTTGCGGAATCATTCAGACTGTACTAACACCGTATCGAATGGGGCCACAACAGCAACCAACAGCATTTTCCTCCGCATTCGTGCCCCTTGAGTCGGCGCGCGAAAAAACGAGCCGAACGAAACGACGACCGCCCCCGAGAATTGCAGAATCTGCAACGTGCGATATAATGCGCCAAAACCGGCAGGCAGTCATATTGCGCTCGTGTGTGTCTCAGTATTTAGGACTTGCACGAAGTTTAATCGTCTCGCAGCCGTTCCGTTTTCGGAACTAAGGAGCTGCCAGTAAAACTATCACATAAAGTGTCCACGCTCGTGTTATGCGCAAACAGTGCAAACTTTTTAGACGACTGCCACGGCAAGTAATTAAACTTGATGCTTTGACGTTCGCGGAATTTAATTTTCCTATTTTACAACCCCGTTCTTCTAATTTTACACTCGCAGCTAACATATTGTTGTTTTGATCGCTTTTCTGGACTTTTGGGTTTTCATTAAGTCATTGACTCGTTGAAGGTGGTTGGTATTAGCAAAATTGCGATTTTAATTTGGAATTGGTGTGGAGGTAGCAAACGATCCGCAATTATTTTAGTTATTTGCCCCCGATGCATAATGGAAATGCAAGTTTTGTAATTAGTTCAAGCACTTATATCCTGATGACAACCAGATGCCAAGTAATCTGTGCAACCGCTTCCGGGGGCGGCAAGCGACGCGCAGACAGACAGCTACAGCTCGCAATTACGTCCAAACTATCTTGTAACATTTACCTTTTAATAACAATGTTGTAACTTCAGTGCAGATTGCTTCAAATATAAGTTGCATAAATTTAATTAATTAATTTCGTCGTGTCCGGGTGCTTCCGGTTTTAATCACCCGACCAGTTTCTGTCTGGACCATGACAACCAAAATTTTGATGTTTTGATAATGTGGGAAGTTATCTCACTAATGGGGGATATCATAAACTGGCTGGATATTATTTGATAGTATTTATATATATTAATTAACAAGGAAAATTTCATTTGTTTCAACCATGGTATCATTAATGGATATCAGATTTAACAAATTGGAGACAGTGGTCACTCAAATTTTGGGACCATTGATCATGGTTAATGGAGTATTCTGCATAAAATTATATTGAGGACAATTTCTTCATTTCCAGAGTTCTAGAACAGATAATTCTTGTCTATTAGATATTTAATATTTTCATGAAAATCTGCTTTGACTACTAGTCAAAAAAATTTCCTGAATTACTAAATCAGTCATTGATGTCCTTTAAAATTTAGAAACTTAAATTTGTGGGAAGTCGAACAGTATATATAAATTTGACAGAAGTGAAATCATTTTTGGGACCATCATTCATGGTTAATAGAGTTTTCTATATAGCATTATATTGAGGACAATTTCTCCAAAATCATTTTTAGAGTTCAAAAACAATTAATTCTTGTTTGCTAAAAGATATTTCAAATTTTCTTGAAAATCCTTAATTTCCGGAACTATTCAATCAGTCAATTCTTGTTACTCTTTTAGCCAAGTATCTTGGTGTCTCAGTCCTTTAAAATTTGAGGGAAGTTGAACAGTGTTCCCATGTGTTTATAATTTTGAATAAAGTAAAATCATTGCAAAATCATTTTTAGAGTTCTAGAACAAATAATTCTTGTCTATGGCTATAGGCACAAAAATTTCCAAAATTACCAAATCAACCAATTGATGTTATTCTTCCATCCAAAAATCTTGGAAATCCACTTGAAGTCGTTTAAAATTCAGGGAAGTCGAAAAAAAGGGTTTAAAACTTTGAGTAAAGTAAGATAATAGTTATTCAATTAAATTTATCTGAATGATGGGAATTTTTCGAATAAGTAGATATGTATCCCAAAAGTCTCAAATTTCCAAAATGGGCATCACTGATGTTGATGAGGAATTCAGAGATCTTGGATGATCACTGATTTAAAGAGATTCTTAAGACCGTTATAATTTATCTTCAAATTAGTTTTCATTATTTCCTGAGAAGGATTTGGAATCTATTCACGAATTTCATAATTCCCTACTGTCGATAAAAGTTTAGGACCTGATTTCATTATCACATTTTCACTATTCGTAAGGACCCCAATTGGATAACTATCCTAGATATTCAAACATTAGAGTGTAACCCATCTTCCTGTAATTCTTCAGGTTTTTCCAATCATTATAGCAATTCCAAAACTTCTGATTTATAACTGAGATGTTTTTGATGTCCCTTTGCATATTCCAGAATATTTCAGTTCGAAATCTTGGACCAAAAAAGTACCTCTAACTTTTACTGGTAGTTTTAGTTCACTTCTTAACTTCAAGTCTCATTTCTTCCACCTTTACCTTATCAGTGGATACAATTGCATCTGAAACCACACCAATGTCAGAAAAATCATGATTACTATCCAACGATCAAATAACCCCTTAAAACACTAATTAAACACTTAGAACACCTATTAATGCGTAACATGGCGGAACGAAACAGTTTGTCTAGACATGAGAGGAAGAGGAAGACACGTCATTGACGTCCATCCGCACTTAGGTGAGCCCCATACATATTGAACACGGCACGATGTCAAACAGCCGCCGGCAGGCATGGATGGCCTCTGCAAGCCCCCATTACATTACTTCGGCCTATCCGCACACACCCGACGTGTGGGTGGACGTCGACAAACCCTAAATGGTGCACGGCGCGTCATATTTGACATGAGATGTGTGGCTGTTGCCCACATTAGGAACATGCGGTCGACTAAAGTCATGACGTCCAAATGAAAGCCATCCGGGAACCACCTCTGCATACCGAATGTTCCCGGAAGTAATCCGACTGCCTAGTCACGATTAGCCGCCACCATCTTCTTTTTTTTTCATACGTCATATGGTCAACCCCGGAAAGCATCCATGAAGTCTGATGTCCCATCATCCATTTCACTCTCGGGACCACGATTCATTGCTATACATTGATTACTATCTTCTGACAGTTCTGTACCATACAATGTATGCGAATCCGACATCTTAGTTCAACGTGGAGGGAGCCTCCCTGGTCTTGATTGAATCCTGACACAGCGCATGGATTCTAAGTAATCCTTTGGGAGTGTACGCGGTTTGCGGGCACTCAGGTTGCCCTCCTCAGATTGCCCCTTCTAACACCGAAGACCCATTATCCCCGCAGAAGGATGGTTTAAAGTAAAAACTAAATTTGTACCGACTTCCATAATGTGCTTCGATTGTGGTAAACGTACTGTGGAGTAGTTTTTGCAATGGGGATTCGTTCGGCATGTGCTTCGGATCGAAGGTCTGCAGAGGAGTGATCAATCAGTCAGTTTTGTTGGCTGTGTGGTCGGTTTTTATGGCGCGGGCGTAGAAGATCAAATCCTTGTCTGATGTATCCAGCCTCAAGATTGGATGTCCAATATGTGGTCATCTGTATAACCTTAAAGGTTGGTCTAGGGGACATAAAATACCACATCATCGATATGATACTGCAATGTAATTTTACCATTTTAAAATGGGAAATTTAACCCATTTTAAAATGTTGAATTTTCCTGAAGTAGATCTACAGAAGTAGATGTATCAATACAATGTATTTAGAACATATCTAGTTTGCTTCAAATTCGGGGATTTACCAGGTTGAATCTTTTCATGGGTTCGAATTCTGTAGATAGTAAATCCACATGCATGTTCTTCCTTCATCCTCGAAATGCATTATTGGAGTTGAAGCCAAATTCAAATAGATACACGACAGTGCAAAACCTTTTGGAGCGTCCCCAAAATTACCATCTGATCGAAAATCATTCCTTATTCTATTGGTTAATGGTAATATTTCTTCGTCAATCTACCAGTTAGTAATATTTTGTATGAGGGATCAAAAAAGGTGGTGAAATCGCTTGGGATTTTCAAATATTTGGATGCGGATACACTTGGTAAATTGAAATGTTAAAGGATCAAGTGGAATTCGCATTGACTGCAATTGAGTACTCTACATGCAACCACACTACATTTCAATATGTAATCTTTTATATCGAGATGCGCTGATAGATGGAAGGATGCATCCCATGAAGTTAAATTCAATAATGGAGGGCGGAAATAACGGTCTGAGGGGAAACAAAAGTAGTAGATGGCGCTTTGGGGCATCACTCAACATCCAACATGTCTATCGGATGAATGGAATCTGCATAATAATTACAATAACAACACACTCGGTTCCACAAAGTAGTGCTCCAAATTTGAAACCCAAAAAATTCAATTTTAGTTAATGCATGCCTGGATGAACCATTCCACGAATCGGGGTGGTGTTCCCTCGGGTGCAGCGATGACTGAGGGCATTTTGGCGAAATTACCGCATGCCGCAAGAAAATCCGGGAAAAAAGAGTGGTCGGGCGAACGCAGAAGTGGTAATAATTTAAAGCAGAAGTCGAATTCGTTGGACTCATAAGAATTCCGCGTGGTTGCACTGCACTCCCTCGGAACGGACCTCGAAATTTTACAGGATGTCGTGCATTGCCTGGGAGCAATTTATCACTTTCGCCTGTCGAATTTGCTCCCCCAACGGGACCGCAAAACCGCACCAGACGAACATGCAATGTGCAGGGTCGCAAAAATTATTTCAAACTTCAGGGGTCATTTGTTACGTTATTATTTACTCGACGTATTATTTCTTCGGCTGGAATCTATTGTGTAATGCAATAGGACATGTAATTGCTCATCCTGTAGATTTATTTCCGGCGCTGGTGAAATCTTCGGCCCGCTTTTTCCGTCCGGAATTCCACCGCATCATTTCTGCAACAACGGAATCTCCGGCTCCGCCATCTTGCAAATCTGGAAGAATATCTTGCACGTCTGTGATCGCACATGCAATAATTCAAGTTTCATTAGTGCGTTCATATATTAATACCTGTTGGACAATAAGCCGCTGACAGCGTTCGAGGGATGATTGTTTATTGGAGTCGTGGGGTTGCACATCCGATGACGGCCATCGGCGAAGAAAACCCCAATCTTGGCCCGAGGTGGTCGACCATCCTATATTGATCGCTTCCTCAGCATCCACCCTCCATGAAGGTATCTCTTGCACGGCCGGTCACCTGCACGTACGTCCCTCTTCCATGATTTATTATTGCTATTAAATGCGTATCGGTCGAGCGTCCCGTCGCGTCCTCGGCAATCCCTTACTGTCTCCTGGAAGATGTCTGCCATCGAAGATCGTTTCTTCTCGGATAACACCTCGCCAAACTAAAAACGAGAAACGAAAATTAGAATTAATTGAAATGCATTGACCCGGATCAAATGTTAAATGCGCGAATTTGACGCAAATCCACTGTTAGCTCGCGGTAATTGTCGAATCAAAGAGGAGACAATACGAATGTAAGAACTGCCGTACGCATAATGAAAAAGGTACAATTCATTTCGGGCGTCGGTGTCGCTGGAACGAAACCTTTGAAATAAATATCCAATTAACTGCGTTAATTAAGGGCATAATTCAATTTGCGCGACGCAAATGAAGATCAATTAGGCCGTAGTCGTGCGAGTAATTAAAAATTACAATGGTCGAGGTGGTGCCGCCTCCGAGAGGCGCATTTGTTAATTTCCTGCGCTAAGTGCTGATACAACTGACGTGTAGTTTGTGAAAAATTCATACGGTTAATTTGCAAGCAGGCATTTTCGCATGGGTGGGCAACAATAGGACGCTCGGGTCATTTCATTTTGTTGCACTTTTTCCCCGAGCAGTTCATGTATAACATTGTGTTAATTATGACTAATTTGACTACCATGACAATTATGTGTTGCAAATTATCCTATTTTTTGTTTTTGTTTTTGGAAATGGTCTATGGTTTAGTTTAGCTTGAACAAACGGCATGTTTATTGTGCTACCATGAATATAATAACAAATTATAGAAAATTTAAAGTAAATTAATTTTAAAAGAAACGAAAGAAATAATCTAATCAATATTTTATGTAAATAACAGTTTATTATTTGGTAAAAATTCCAAAATTCATGGTTAATATTACTTAACAAAAGACATGTAAACAAAAAACAATATTTATAAATTTTCAAGTTACAAACTTTTATTTTAAAGAGAATGTTAAAATATGAGCAAAATTACAAACGTTGTTTACTAATGTTAAATTTATATAAAATTTCATCAAGTTATTCGAGAAAATTTTGTAGTTTGTATTATTTGGTTTAATTTTTTTTCTCTGAAATTATTTGAATTTATTGCATCTTAAAAAATATCATATAATATAAACATAATTTTATTCTCATTTGGGATTTGAAATCTCAGATCAAGGAGATCTCAGTTATATCCTCGAAAATCGAAGATTTATCTCATCTTCTTTTCATATCCAGGACAATTTTTCAACAAAACTGTCAGACTACATCCTTGGAAATTGCTACCATTTATAAATTTGACTTCAATTTCAAGAAAATATCATTGTTATTTAATTTGAGGATTGGAAAAATTGGCTTCTTAATTAATCTCCAGATCACTGGATTTTTGAGTTATCAGAAAATTCAGAAGTTTCAGATCTCTTATACCAGTTTTAAAATTTATAAATTGGAAATTGCAGTTCTGATCATTTTCTTAATAGAACTCATATGATAATAATTTATAATTCAAATGTTTACATGATGAATCTGTTGCAAAAATTTGGCATATTTTTTTGGTGTCCGATTCTGGTATAAATTTTAATATCATTGTATTCTTTTGTTGAAGGGAAAATTTAAGAAACTGTTTATAAAATATGGTGAAATCGATGTTTACAGTAAATTTCATTACAACATCCCTTTGTCAGTCATTGGACAATAGATATTATTATTATTATTCACCAAAACAGTATTGAAAATTGTTTTGAGACATTTTCAAATTTGATAGAAACTTAATACTTAAAACATACCAAAACCGATAATTATTCAATTTAAAGTTCATATATTATTTGATAATAATAAAATTCTATAATCTATATCCTACATGAAATAACTCAATTATTACCAAAAATAAAACACCGAGTCCTTGGTTAGTTTTTACAAGTTCTCTTTGCAACAAATAAAACATATTTTCAGATTTAAATTTGCATTTTTATTTTTACGCTATTTTATTATGAACTATTGCAACTTTAAAAATGTAAAAATTCTTGGGTATATTTGAAATTAAATAGTGATAACATAAATAAGAAAAATCGTGTACAATTTGTATTGCATGATGAATCTAGTACAAATCTTTGAATTTTAAATTATTATCCTTGAAAATTCGAAGGATGACTAAAATTTGTATTTGCAATCGAATCAATCAATTGAATCTTTAAAAAAGAGTACAATCAGAAATCCCAATACAATAGAAAGAAACTTAATATTGAGCAAGAAATTTACTCGGCTTAAAATCAATAATCCCCTTCAGGAATCGAATTTCACAAATTTTCGAACTTCTTTCGGCATCCCTCTCAATACGAAGAAGAAACCTGAGAACCCTTGAGCATAAATTGGAAACAAAAACAAAAAGAAACCTTGTGCGAACAGGGACGATGAACTTCAATCAAAACGCAATGTTTACGATGTAAAACGAGAGGACACCGAAGTAAAACACCCAAAAAAGAAAATCCCGTCGTCCCAAGGTCCTCGAGGGCGTCGTTGGAAAAATTCGTTCATAATATACTGGCGGCTGTTGGCCGACAGCATTTTAAAATCACGTCCGTGTATTAGGCAGGGGAATTAAATTCTCATAAAAGTCTTAGCGAGGAGGCCGGCGACGATGGTGGAGGCGCCGGGCGAGTGAGTCCTTCAGCGGTTTTCCATTGGGTGCGCCCAAACCCTCCAACAAGCTAATACGTTTTCCACACGCGGGCAACATATGCATCTAAGCACTGTGCCAACATGCGAACCGCAAAGATGCTCAAATATCGACGCTGGTTTTTCACGTGGCGCTGTTTTGCTCGCCCGATGGTTCTTCGCTGTGCCAAAATGCCACCATCGCGCGTATATTTACATTTTCCGCTGGTAGATCTTCGCGACGTTCGCGCGAACGGAAGGGAAATCTTATATGATCCACTAAGCGCTGCAATATTGGAGGCGGCAGCCAAATGAAATAAAAATAACGCTATATTACGTACGTTATGGATCGCGTTGTAAGCTTAATGCGATTTGCGCTATTCGCGAATTGCATTCAGCGTGCGTTCAGCACGATTGACTTCCAAACTCAAGGATTGACTTTTCTCCATATTTTCGTGCTTGCATATTTATATCAAATTTATTTCGCATGAAATTTGTATACGAGTCTTCTTACTTATCTCTTCACCATCTTATTTCTAACAGAATCGAGGACTTCCATATTTTCATATTTTCATTTTAAATCCGAATATAATGCCATAATAATGAGTATACAAAGATGCTTTAAACATGTTATTATAATCTGGAAATATGGACAATTTGTTATAGAGTATTCGCAAAAACTAAACTCAGGAGCATCTCAAAAATAATTGAAAAATTACTATCATATCAGATACTTTTTATTTGTATGTTTTTAACAAATTAGTAAATGTTCTGAATGCAATTTACAATATTGTTTCAATGAAATTTACTGTAAACTTTGATTTTATTATATATTAAAAATTATGTAAATATGTAAATTTTTGAGATCCATCATATTAATAAAATCTGGAAAAAAGGAATACGGTTTTTAGAGAGAAATTGCAATGATTGAAACTTGTTTACAGATAATGTTTGCAAAATTTAATAACGGACTTTCTAGTACGCTCCCATTTTTTTCATACATGCATATTTAAAGACTGATAGCAAAATTATTTGTAAATTAGGAAGTTATCATTATCTGAATGTTTTTCAACTTGTCGTCGTTCAAATGTAGTTTTCTTCGTCGTCTTACTATTCATTTTATGTCGAATTTGAAATGAGCAAAAACCAATTATAATAATTTTTCGTTTATTGGTAAATCATCAACACAATCACAACATTTAAAAAAACCATACGAGGCTCAAACCATTGAGTTTAGGATAAGATACTATAAATTCCAACAAATTATTAAAATTAGGTTGTATTATTTCTTTCAAAGAAATTGCAAAATCAAAAGGTAAAATGCAAAAAGCAAAGAGCATATCAAAATCTTGTTGTGTAACATTCCTTCAATATTTTACTTACTTTTTGCAATAATTGAGTGTTTAGAAAATTAGTCATCTTCAAAAAGCAGTGTTGTTACGTTTTTCAATTTATTTACCAAACTCGACAAATATCAATTTTCCTAAAACCAACATTCAAAATTATCCTGATAAAATTTATTCTTGGAAATATAATTGTATAGTTGAGTGCAATCAAATTCAACAATTTCAAAACTCATACCAAACCTCAACTTTTAAAAATAATCTAAAACGCAAATTAATTTCGAATCCGAATGACACAGATAATCCACAAATTAATATCTAAATTGATAAATTTGCATAACATTGCAGGCAGATTAATATTCAACCGGAAGTATGTAAACAATTAGGAAAGCAGCATATCATACATTAACCAAATTGGAATAATGTAGTCGCAATGGTAATTAATTAATTTTACAGGAACTCGTTACGAATATGAGTAATTTTATTAATCCTGTGGGAAATTGACAACAAACCATCATGTTCTGTTGTGCATGAATATTGCATGCCTGCGCATTCATGTCATCTCTAAATGATATGAATAAATAAATAAATATTAACGGGGGCGCTATCATTTATTCTATTTGCGTTGCGCAGGCGTCCGCCCCTCCAGCCTGGATTTAATTGAATTTACATAATTCCCTTTTAATTGCATATAATTATAAATGTTCTCGGAAGCTCGTCCGTTGTGTGCGGTGGAGTAGGTGCTAAAAGCGTCTCTGCTTAATGTTACTTCCTAAATGCGATACGTGAAAGCGTCAGCTCACTTCCGGTTGGTTCCTGAAAATCCTGACACCATTTATCATTTTGGCAAAAAATTAAATTTTATTTTTCGGAGAGCATTTAGGGATAGTACTTTCTACCTGTGATACAACTGATTGAAATTGAATTTTATCCGCAAATAAGTAATGAATTTTATTTCACTAGTGAGAGAAATCAATAGCTTTTATTTCACTTGTGACTGAAATAGATAAAAAATCCAGAAATGTACTATTTCGTCACTAATTTTTATGTATTTTTCAATTTCAATTTCAACGTGTAAAAAATACAATTTCTCTCACTTATATTCAAGTAGAATTTTAGTTTTAACTTCCAATTAAAAAATATAAATTGTATGAAACCTGAAACCTACAGAAAGTTAGTTATAACTCTTTATAATTCCCGTACGATTCATGTGTATTCAAATATATGCCAACAATATTAGTTTTCAACATAAAAAATTAAATGTACATCACATACAATCCCCAGGGAATCCTACATTCGCAACTTTCAAAGGACATAAAAACTCAAACAACCACACAGCATTCAAACCCAGGATGAAAATTGCGAATATAAAAGTCCCATCAAACATTTTAATTGAAGCCGTTATCATTTGGCGTAAGGACAAAAAGCGCGCTGATGGCCGCACATTAACCGCTTCAAAGTAGTCTATTTAGCGCATATTTGCTTCAAGGTGCGCCCATTCTCGAAGACGTCCTCATTATGCACATGCCTTCTTCCTTCAGGAATCCTCTCACATGCTCCCGTCATTACGGTTTGATGCGAATATGTGCAGGTTGGTGACGCTGCCAACTTCAATTAAAGCTCGGCACGTTGGATAACGAACGACATCTGCATGTAATCTAATTACAAAACTATGTTAATGTGTGTATCTCGCACTGTATGTCACCGAGTCGTCCTTGACACTTGCATATTAGATCGATGGCCCTAGGTGCATCCAGCTAGTTGTTTGCTTGATGTATTCGATCGGTTCCATGTTGCTGACTGAGATAGTGTTGAGTGAGGATGTAGAATATTTCATCAATATTAGCTTAAATTGTATGGAATTGTTGGATGCATGCGAGATGTTCGATGGTGAGTTCTATTCCTGTTCTGGGATTATTAGGAATGTGGTTGGTGTCGATAAAGGATTCATTTGTGGTAAATAATGTGTGTTGGATGATTTCTCTGTGTTTGATGCATTTATCGGTTATCTACGGAAACCTAATTCTGGATGAATAATTTTTAAGATTCAACTTTCTTATTGCAAATTGAATTTTTCACCTTTTGGATGCAAGATAATCATCCATTCTGCTATGGTTAAGATAAAGATCTTTTTGAAGGTCAGATGAAGGGCAACTCTCCCAATAAGAAAAGCTCGTATATTTACAAAAATTTTTCAAATATTTAGATGATGATGTTGGAATAGGAAAATTTGGGAATTGAAAAAGAGTTTCCATTGATCTCTAGAAGATGGTAAGTTACTTACAGATATAATAATATATTATTTATTTAGTTAAATAACTATATCATAAAATAGAGGTTCAGGATAAATAGGTCAGTTTTAAATTTCAAAATACTAATGAGTCTATTCCATAATGGGAAGCAGAAGCTCAACATCCAAAAAAATCCAACAGAAAAGCTCAATGTCAAAGGTCAATTTAAAGATTAAATTCTGATTAGTAGTCAAAATGTTAATTGATGTTATTAACACTGAAATCAACATTTATTTTATGCTGTTTTCTGTTTATAGTTCTAATTAAAATATGATATGGTTCTAATTTTGAGATACCTCCACAACTTTAAAGTTCAAAAACTATAATATATATATTGAACTATATTAAGCAACTAAAAAATCATACTGCAAAGATCTTACTGTGATTTCATCAACTTTAGATTAAGTCCAAATTAATAAAGTTAGAAAATAATTGAAGTTAGCAATAATTATCAAATTTAGGTCAAAAAAAGCATTAATTTATTATTATCAGTAGCTATGAAATTCTGGATTTGATCTAATTTTGGATGAATTGCTTTTTAGCTGAAAATTTCTTAGTGCCAAACAAATTTTTTACATCTTATTTGCAAAATCTGTTATTTTAAAGTAAAGATATCTTTGAAGATCAGATTAGTAAAGCTAAAGTTATATTGAGGATAACAAATAATTATGAAATTTAGCTTAAAACAAAAGCGTTAATTTATTATTATCCTTAGTTAGAAAATTGTAGATATAATCTAATTCTGGATTAATTGCTTGCTAATTTTCTATGCCGCAACTCAGATGCACGATTGCTATTATTAGGTAAAAATATCTTTGAAACTCGGGTTATAATGTTAATAATTACTCAGCACAAAACAAAAGTATTGGTTTAGAATTAACATCACCTTGATAGAAAATTCTGGATGTTATCGTGTATTCTACAATTGACTATAAAAAGATAATGATAATATAATATAAAACAGTGCTTCTCAACATTTCATAATTTAGCATCAAGGAGCCTCCAAAATCTACCAGGTTCTTTGTTGTATTGCATATGATAGCAAAATTTCTGCCTGCTTTGAAAAATTGTACCTATCAGAATTTTTCTGTAACATTGATCGAATTTCAAAATATATGGAAATACGAATACAAACATTACAAAACACAAATATCCGAAATCTGAGTGCACCCCATGTTTGTATTGCATTTGTCGGAAATATCATATTGTACGCATTAAAATTTGCATTCTGTTATGAATACGCGTTGGCAAACATGGCGTTCCGGCATTGATTAGCAAAATTGATTTGCAATTCATGAGAGAATGCGTTTCGGCACGTCTCATTTTGCTTTAATGTCTCGTTTCAATCATCCCGGCTACGTGCCCATACGAAAACCAGGAGTACCCAACGATTCATATATTTGCCTTTTTCACATCCGATAGCTGCGAACGCTGATGATGAACGAATCTACATGAATGAGCGCATACGTTCGGATGCACAAAAGTATAAACAAATGCCGCACCAAAGCGACGAATATATTTTCGCCATCATTCGCGCACGCTGAGGGCTCGCTTTGATTTGCATTTTTCGGTCGCGTTTGAAGCGCCAGCGAAGGAAGGTTAACGCACGTTGCAAACATCGAGAAGAGCATGTAATTATGTTATAAATACGGGAAACGATGTGTTTGATATATGCACATATAAACATTTGCGCTCATCGCTTGCTGGATGCGATGTGTTTGCGAGCGTTCTTTTTGAAAAAAGAGCACGCATATTCGCAGATAGCTTCGGATAAGTACCGAGCGCGTGGGTGAGGGGCAGTTGTAAATTCTTGTTTGCATTCACGGAAAAAGGTCGAATTTGCTGAAACAAATTTGCGAACAGAGATGGGTAATGCGGGGAAAAACAACGCGTGGGTGGTGCAAAAAGTATTGCAAAGAATTGCTCGACTATTGAATCTTCAATTGCCCATAGGTGAAATAATTTGGGTATTTCACTTGTAAATAACCCACCATTTCTTTTGTTTACACGTTTTTGTTTGCAATATCAAATTATATATATTGTCTATGAAAATTATTTAGTTAATCTAAAAAATGATCTTTGGGTTATTTCAAGCATTTTATCATTATTTCATTCTTCAATTATTGTCAACCAGTTTTCTAGAAAAAATTGGGCTTCTATTTGTGAATCTTTAGAGTGCTTCTTAATATTCTTAATATTTGCAAATCTGCAATCTGAGTAAGCAATTAATAGATAATAGATATGAAATGTAGGCTACATGACAGAAAAAAATATTTATACAGTTTTTAACAACAAATTAATGGTTAGTTAATCTTAAACTATGGCTTAAACCACTTTGATCACATAAAGATCAGTAATCAGAATTGTTTCTTGGATCGCAAATTTTTCAAATAACCATCAGTAATTTAACTCTATCAATTTTTTTAATGGATTGCAAAATTGATTGTAAGATCAGTTCTTCCTTGTCAAATTTACCTCCAGGGATACAGTTATTTAGTCTTCTATCTTAAGAAAACTTCTCAGGATAAATTCAGTTACTACCCCAAGAATATTTCTCTGTAAATTACCAAAAATTTATGAAATTTAAAATGTTATTTTAGCTTATCCTCGTTCTTGGTAATATTGGCTCTATATTATTGGCAACCAAGGTAATTTTGAGCTAGTTGTAGTATTATTTAGTGTCTAATTTGTTTTCCCGTTTTTACTATGTGAAACCATGATTTCAAGTTTCTTATTGTTGTTTAATTTACAGTTTTATCCTTTAGAATGTTGCAACAGTTAGTAGTGAAGTAATACTTCAAATGGATACCAAATATGTTCATGGGTTCTTAGTATCCGAAAAGAAAGTACTAAACTAGGGTCTATCTATCTGGATTTCATTGGAAATCAATTTTCTAACATCTTTCTTACTAAATTGATAGAAGGAATTTAGAGATCTTTTCTAGACCAATTTATGAAAAGTGGGTTAATTCATAATCATATCATAAATCATAATTATGAGTACAACCACAGAAGGAATTGACGACATTATCGCTATCTTTGTGGTCACAATTTGTTTGAATTACAGAATCACTAGATTTCCAAGTCTTTGTTTCAATTTCTGAACATCAATTCTGATAACATATCCCAAACATGAGTCGAACAAAATGGGTATTTTCCAAGATATTTCACATTTCGAGAATGAAATATGCAATTTATGGAATACATGAATAGAAAATAAGTCCACGCTGTGGTCGGTCGAGTGCTCGGTACAAAGTTGCAGACGAATATAAGTGAGGGGTCGTTAAGCAACGTGTGTAACATGCAATCATCCGAATACGAAAAGTGTAACTAGCGGAAAAAAGCAACGCTAGCTGGCGAATGGCTGTTAGTCTGCGACGACCAATTCGATTTGGCTGGAGATTCATTCGCGTGGGCAGAGGGCGCGCATGTGGACTCGTTCGTTTTGTCTTCCCTCTTGGTAAAGACCTTCCAGAAAAAACACGCCGTGTGCGATGAAGTATACCAGCGCCGACGAACAAATGTACAGTATTTTTCAACGTGTAATTAGCTCTACCTTAACACCGAGAGGGGTGTGCTTTATCTCAATATATCACCGTTCGATTTCGACATCACCTCCCTCCGACTGCGATCAATCCGCCATCGATATCCAGAATGGGACCTCCATACTCTCCTACTCGATTGATATCGCTCGCGTGCGATTATATTTCGCGATAAGTCACGTTTGCATCGCTCCTAATAGAAGCATCAAATGAAAGTCGGCGCATTTCAATGGGGGATTTGCTGGGGATAATGCAAGCAAATGCATTTTCTGAAAATGCATATCTCCGCTATAGACCCAATCGAATAACGTAACGAAATGGATATTCCTTATGGCGGTAGCATATTGCACGCTGGCCGGGTTTACGCGCAGGAAATTGAAGAGATAGACGATGTGGTAACAAACCTGCAAGGGCATTTCTTGTCGAAGTGAGTGGTATGCTATGGTGGCTTCATCGTGTCGCCCTGGTGCACTCCTCCGTCTGATTCGAAGCCTTCATCGCTGAGCATTCTGGAATGGTGATGCATTCTTCGGATGGGGAGGATAGGGAGCGTTCGGGACTCTCGGCACAACGATATTGAATTCGCTCACTCGATACCACTTGCATGTATATATGGTTTATTGTATTCCACGTTATTGTATGCACATCGTTGCGAAACATATGCCAATGCCACTCGTCGTTACACCAG
>JARJDZ010002845.1:0-17725 GCA_030264555.1 Aleochara sp. GC000083 | reverse complement strand
TGTCCAACACTGCCTCCAATTCATCCATCATGTAATGGCAGCTTCAACCTTACTCATCGATGCTCTAAAAATAATACAATATTTGTTCACATATTGAATATACAAAAATGAATTGTTTAGAAAATACCTTCATATTTGCTGCACAATGTCCAATGATATCCTCAACTCATGTAATGGCGACTCCAGCCATACTCGCCGATACCCTGAATGATAAAAATAATACGATATTTGTTCACATATTGAATGTACAAAAATTGTTTAGAAAATACCTTCATATTTGCAGCACAATGTTCAATGCTCTCTTAAACTCCTCCAACATATAATGGCAACTTCAGCCACACTCATTGATGCTCTAAAACTAAAAATAATACGATATTTGTTCACATATTGAATTTGTATTGTTTAGAAAATACCATCACATTTGCTGCTATATGTACAGTGCTGCCTAAATTTCCTCCATCATTTAATGGCTATTATAGCCATACTCACTGAATCTATAAAAATAAAGAAGAAATTCATTCCCATATTGTATATGCATAATTCTTTATAAAATACCTTAGTAACAGCCTCACATGCCTAATGCTGCCTAATGATTGAAAATGAAATATATACATTAAACTTAATTTGTTTATAGCTCACAGGCAATATTTTTCATATTGCACCATAATTGAAACTGATAACATATTTATGAGTCTGATCATCTTAATGATGACCAAACTTTGCCAACTTGCCTTTGTAAATCTGCAACAGAAAGATACTAAAATTGTAGAAAAAGAAAGGTTACTTACAATTTGCAGTAGATTGATTGATTTGGTCATCTTACTAGTTGAAGATCCTTTGGATAATTAGAAGTGTTCCATAATTTTCAAAGATCCAATAGTAAGAACAGAGTAAGAAATATAAGGGAGAATTGTCCACATACTGAATATAAAATGTTATTATAATACAATAAATTAAAAACCAACAGCTCTTATAAAGAGCATCAGTACTGCTTTAAAATGTCCAATGCATGTTTAATTATACAGATCAGAGACAAACTACAGATTCATTCTTGTGATACACGTTACACAGCACACTCAGGCCACAGTGCTCTGTGCTCAGGCCGTATATGTGATTGCGGCATCAGCTGTTTCGAATAACCTCATTTATGCATTCTCTACATTTCTTGCATTTGTTGAAATGGCATCCACTTTTAAACGTATTTCTACACTTTTAGAACGTTGGCCTTTGGATCATAACAAATCCGGAAGGTATAATCGAATACTACTTTAACAATAGTATTAATTAAAGATTTATTTGCAGGGACATTGCCCAATACTTAAAGGATTTGCTACATCAATCGTACAAGGCAGGAAAGATTCAGGAAAACCCTCAGTATTGGGACCAGCAGTATTTAGCTATTCAACGTCTTGTGAATAACGAGCATCAAAATAAGTATCCTCGTGTTTTGCAGTCAAGTGCAACTGGTTTAACATTAGAACAGTGTTCTGTAGCACTGTCTACAGAATTTTTGGAACTACTTGAGCAGGATGAACAACCAGTTTATAAGAAAATATTTAAACCCAAAAAAAATACAGAGTAAATTGGAGTTGTTGTATAGGGTCAGGAATTTCTCCCAAGCAGTTAAACCAGTAGCTACAAAAGATGTGCCACCACATTTACCAGTTATGTTAAATGAAACAATTAATTATTTAAAACCATCTGCAAGCAGTATAATATTAGATGCTACCTTTGGGGCTGGTGGACATAGCAAAAAACTTTTGGAAGCATCAGGCTCAATTAAAATATTGGCATTAGATAGAGATCCATTGGGGCATCAATATGCAAAACAACTAAGTACACAGTTTCCTGGCCAAGTGTATCCACTTTATGGCAAATTTAGTGACTTACCCAGTTTACTAAAGGAAAATGGTATTAAGCAAAATTCCTTAGATGGAATCCTTTTTGATTTTGGCTGCTCATCAATGCAATTTGATAATGCATCTCGTGGTTTCTCCATATCACAAGAAGGCCCACTAGATATGAGGATGACACCAACTAGCGATGCACCAAAAGCAGCTGATGTTCTTGCATCAGCAACTGAAGACGACCTCTATAAGATCATCAAATATTACGGAGAAGAGAAGCAGGCACGAAAAATAGCTCGTGCCATAGTTGAGGCTCGCTACCTATTCAAACGGTTGGAGACAACACAGGAATTGGCGGATCTCGTACAGTCTGTTTTTCGTGATGATCTTGTATTGAAAGATAAACTGCAGAGGCCGTCACATGTTGCGACCAAGACGTTCCAAGCTCTGCGAATCTTTGTCAACAATGAACTCAATGAAATCAACTATGGCATGCTTCTAGCTTCAAAATATCTCAAACTTGGAGGAAGACTTGTCACTATTACATTTCACTCACTAGAAGACACAATTGTAAAGAGACATATTGCAGGAAACTTGATAGCTAATGCTGCAAATGCATTGCCAATGAAATATATGAGCCACAGTTTGCATATTGATAATGAAATTGTTAAAGAGGTGATGCAAAGTAGTTGGATGATGTTGCACAAGCATGTAATTACTCCAAGTTTGTCTGAAATTGAGGAAAATCCACGTTGTCGATCCGCCAAGTTACGAGCAGCAGTTAAAATAAAGTAATTTTAGTTAGAACTGATTAGATTGTGAAAATATTAATTGATATATGTCGATAATAAAACCAAATATATCCAGTAAACTGAATGAATACTTTCTATAATTATATAAATGCAAATAATATGAGAATAATTACGAACGCGCAAATCTGAATCGGATGTATTCTAAACCGTTGTAGAATTTCAACAATTTTATTTTATTCTTTCAGATATAATGAAGTTAAGCAGACTGCTACAATAAAATGATACTTATTTTCAATTAAAATTAATGTATCTAACAATCACCAGAGTATGTAAATCTTTATCAACTTTTGCAAGCCCTATAGGGCTTCAAATAGATCATCCTATTATTCATAAATGGCCGAGTACGATGTCGGTAAACAAGTCACATATTCCATGACTATCGTAACAGATTATTTATAATACAAGTCAATGTTTTTTAAGTTGGCCTAAATGGCAAAATAATACAATTCGCCAATTTAATTAATTATTTCATTGGCAGCAACCAAAATTTATGAATAACAAAAAGCATTAACGGGACGTTCATAGAAAACAAAGAAAATGTGCAACGTAATTAAAATGTTCGGAAAAGTACTAAAAATAACACGAGCATCAACAATGGGAGAACATAATATGAACACACGTAACCAAAAAAGCAGAAACATGAACCAAAAAACGTATGATAATGACGAGCAAGGATAGCAAAAGTATTAAAACCTAAAGGCAAACAATCGCAACTTTTTGAACGATTTACCAACTACCTAAAAACTGATCAAGTGATGACTTAATGTTTTGATTTTCGCTTTCTTGTTATCAATAAACAATAACACAACATAAAAAATGTAATTATTGGATTTTTAAATTCGTTGTCAATTATTTCGCGTCTTTTTTTTACCTTTTCTTCTTTTTCCTGAAGTTCTTCAAAAGTACTTGAATGAATGCGTAAGTAGTAGACGTTAATAATAAATAAACTATATGATTTCGACGATTGTTTAGTAAACGGATCTATTTTGATTGGGCAATTTATATTGACGCTTTTCTCGTTGCATAATATTGATAACAATTGTTCAACAGCGTCAAGAGAAACTATTTACGAGTTGTTTTTCAAAAAATCTAAAGTTCAATCATGATGATAACCCCTCGACCGGGTATTAATTAGAAATGTTGTCAACATTAAGTAATTCGTCTAATCAAATACTCTTCCTGAAGTTCCCAACTATGAAATAGATGGACTATAAAAAATGTCACGCGTTAATTGTATTCGGCTGGGTGGTGGAACTATATAAGAGAAATTCGTCTTAGAATTCGACCCCTATCCACGAAGCGTATTAATTTATGTCGTAAGCAGCAGCTGTACACACAACATTAGTGCATTTTGCGTTTCCATGTTTAGAAGCGCACGCATTTTATTTCTGAGAGTGGCTTCACCATTAGTGCGAAATAAAACCGGTAAGTATTGGAAGGTTTGCTTGATGTTTGTTTGGAAACGAAACTGACTGGAAATTTGAAACCTATACGAGCTTGCTAGCCAATTTAATCTGAAGGTCGTTTCAATTGAGTTGAACTTAATTGTTATCAGTCACTGCATATGCTTTCGTGCAGCACCTATTTACGGATTTCTATTTGTAGCAAAAATGAACAAAAATTGTAATTTCTTGAACATTAGCATGTAATTATTACAAATTATAAGCGCAATTAGGCGAACATGACATAACAAACGTTGCGTGCGGCATGTCGATGCAGTCAATAGATTTTCTTGGTAACTATTTCTCGAATTCGATTTGAATTGTTTGTCACAGTCATTATCATAATGCTGATAACACAAAATGACCTCTATCAAGGCGGCTTTCAAATGCAGTAGTATCTCAGCGCAAACAAATCGCAAGTCGCTCGTCTTTGTTGTCTCATTTGCGGACCGAAGTTCAGTACAGTTCCATCACTGCACTGCAAGCTAAGGCACTTTCAATTTTGAATTGGCAATTGCAGATTTCGTAGTCAGAATGGCATCCAGCAATCTTCGCGGACAAGTTTTGTCCGGCACCCAAATCGCCAAGTGAGTCTCCCTTCAATTAAACTTTCAAGAAATTATGAATTATTTATATGCTTTTAGGGAGATGCGCGATCAACTTGCGGTGGATGTCGGCAAAATGAAGAAGATGCTGCCCGGATTTCGCCCCGGTTTGGCCATCGTCCAGGTGGGCGGACGCGAAGATTCAAACGTTTACATCCGCATGAAGATCAAAGCAGCGAGCGAGATTGGAATCGAAGCGCAACATATCAAGCTGCCGAATACAACGACTGAAGGCGAATTGCTTATGAAGTTGCAGAAACTTAACAATGATCCGAATATTCACGGTATTATTGTGCAAATGCCGCTGGATTCTGTTAACAAAATTGATTCGCATCTAATTACTGATACTGTCTCACCCGACAAGGATGTTGATGGGTAATTATATGCACAAAATCTTGAAATTCTATTAATCTGGGATACTTGCAGACTTAATACAATCAATGAGGGACGTGTTGCTGTCGGAGATATGGGTGGTTTTCTGCCATGCACGCCAAATGGTTGCATCGAGTTGGCTAAACGTTCTGGTATTCAGTTGGCTGGGGCTGAAGCCGTTGTTTTGGGCAGAAGTAAAATTGTTGGCACACCCGCTTCTGAATTACTGAAGTGGAACCATGCAACTGTTACTGTTTGTCATAGCAAAACTAAGGATATTGCCCAAAAAGTATGTTATACAAAGCAGCAAGGATAAGGAAAATTATATTTATTTTTTATTGTAGTGCCGTAACGCGGATGTTTTGGTGGTTGCAATTGGAAAACCAGAATTTGTCAAAGGTGATTGGATCAAACCGGGTGCAGTTGTAATTGATTGCGGTATAAACGCAATTCCAGGTAATTAGATGGTCAAAAGAACTTGAAGTAAAAGTATGATTGTAATAATGTAATGAAAACTTTAGATGCGACCAAGAAAACCGGCCAAAGACTTGTTGGAGATGTTGATTATGCTGAAGCTGCCAAAAATGCATCTTACATTACTCCAGTACCAGGAGGTGTTGGACCAATGACTGTTGCAATGTTAATGAAGAATACGGTCCTTAGTGCTGAACGTGCCGTCAAGAAATTGATGGATAGCAACTGGAATTTGCGTCCTCTCAAGTTAAATTTGCAACGGCCCGTACCAAAGTATTATAACTGCATATTGCATGAAATAGTGTTATTGATTTGTTTCAATTTTCAGTGATATTACAATTGCGAGAAGTCAGGAACCAAAAGACATCAAGCAAGTTGCCCAAGACATTGGCCTCTATGAGAATGAAATTTCGCAGTATGGAAACAAAAAGGCCAAAGTTTCGCTGAACGTGATCAAACGTATGCAGAATCAGAAGGATGGAAAATACATTGTCGTCGCTGGGTAAATTCAATTCCATTATCATAAATGCAAGTCTAATTTTTTAACTATCAATAGAATTACACCTACACCTCTTGGAGAAGGCAAATCTACGACATCTTTAGGCTTGGTGCAAGCTCTAGCCGCGCATAAGAACAAAAACGCCTTTGTTTGCCTGCGTCAACCATCGCAAGGACCAACATTCGGAATTAAAGGTGGTGCTGCAGGCGGAGGATATTCGCAAGTCATCCCGATGGAAGACTTCAATTTGCATTTGACTGGAGATATTCATGCCGTAACAGCAGCGAATAATTTGCTTGCGGCTCAAATGGACGCTCGCATCTTCCATGAAGCGACCCAAACGGACCAAGCGCTATACAATCGTCTGGTGCCATCCGTTAAAGGCGTGCGCAAATTTTCGCCAATTCAAGTCCGTCGTTTGGAGCGTTTGGGGATAACGAAACGTGATCCAGAAGCTTTGACGCCCGAAGAACAGCGTAAATTTGCCCGTTTGGATATCGATACCAATCGTATTGTCTGGACGCGCGTTGTTGACTTGAATGATAGATACTTGCGTAAAGTAACGATTGGGCAATCACCAACAGAGAAGGGTATTTCGAGGGAAACCTCCTTTGCGATTTCGGTTGCATCCGAGATTATGGCTATTCTCGCATTGGCAAACGACCTCGAAGACTTCAAGCAACGCTTGGCCAATATGGTTGTCGCATTCGACAAGTCTGGAAACCCAGTAACGGCCGATGATCTTGGCGTAACTGGTGCCTTGATGGTTTTACTGAAGGATGCTGTCGAACCGACATTGATGCAATCCTTGGAAGGAACACCAGTCTTGGTGCATGCTGGACCTTTTGCAAACATTGCCCATGGTTGCTCGTCCGTTCTTGCCGATCGGGTAGCTCTTAAAGTCGTTGGGGAAAAGGGTTACGTGGTAACAGAAGCCGGATTCGGTTCTGATATCGGCATGGAGAAGTTCTTTAACATCAAATGTCGCGCTTCGGGGCATGTGCCAAATTGCGTGGTACTTGTTACGACAGTTCGCGCGCTCAAAATGCATGGTGGTGGACCACCAGTGACTCCTGGTGCTCCACTAGCCATGGAGTACATCAAAGAAAATCTGGATCTATTGCAAAAAGGTTTACCGAATCTTATCAAGCACATTAGTAATGGTATCAAGTTTGGCGTGCCTGTTGTCGTTGCTGTTAACGCCCACGCGTAAGTTTTGCTCAAATTCCGCACGCTTAATATTAACGAATCGTGATTATTTTACAGAACGGACTCACCTGCTGAACTGGATCTTGTCCGGCAAGCTGCTATCAATAATGGTGCATTTGATGCTGTTTGCTGCACGCATTGGGCCGATGGAGGCGCTGGAGCGTCCAAATTAGCCGATGCGGTCATCCAAGCATGCGATAAACCATCTACATTCAAACTGCTCTACAACGTGAATCTTCCCATCGAAGAGAAGATCGTTCTCATCGCGAAGGAGATGTATGGTGCTGGCTATATCGATTTCGAACCCAAGGTCCTGGAAAAGATCCAACGATACAACCAGCAAGGATATGATAAACTGCCAATTTGCATGGCCAAAACGTCGCTTTCGCTGACTGGCGAACCAGCAATTAAGGGAGCACCTACTGGTTTCACTTTGAAAATCAATGATATTACGATTTCTACTGGTGCTGGATTTATTGTACCAATTTGCGGGGAAATATCTAAGATGCCTGGTTTACCGACAAGGCCAGCCATTTATGATATCGATTTCAACACAGAAACTGAAGAAATCGAAGGTCTTTTCTAAATATCTATTGTTTTTAGGTGGCATAATAGTTATTTAAGTGGCTATGAAATGAATATGACCGCGGGCATTTTGTCTAGAATATCGCAAATTGTGCCAAATGTATAGGTAATATATTACGTAAATGTATATTGTACCTTAAAAATATCCCACCGACTTCATTCATATTGGGTTTCACATTTGGGCCTAACCATTAGTTGACATTACAAGTTGGCAACAAAATGGCCCTTTTGATAGTAATAGAGATGTTGAGATTAACTGTTTTATCATATACTTGCAAAATACATAATTGTATAATATGTAAAAATTAAATTACTTTGTTAATATCATCTTTAAATTAATTAAACTCTTAATACGATTTTCAATTAATTCATTCGTTTCTTAAGCATTAAATAAAAATATATATTCACTTATCTTAACTTTTCCGAAGATCGGCACACAACACGATGGGCTGCTTATCAAAGTTCGGTGAAATTGGTATCATGGCCGCCGCCACACATTCGCATTGCCATTAATGCTTTGTTTAAATTCGTACACCATTCGATGCGCTCTTCCTTCGTATCAGCCGACAACAAATGTCTGAAATTAAATAAATGAACGAGAAAATATAAGCGTGCACGGCTTCTTCAGCTAAAGTTCTCTTCTCATCACAAAATTTCAACACTACGTCAGAATTAGCGTTAACAAAAATATTACAATGTTGCCTAATTTAACTGGAATGTTCACAATTTTTTTTAACAAATGAAACCTACTCAAAAATCAGCAATCTTCGAATTAGTAAAATAATACATTCTGCAAATGATTATTTATTATTTTGAGCAATCACGCGTTACTTGTAATTTTTTTTCTAACTAATTGAAACTTTTAAGTTTTGAATTGGCAACTGATTGCGAGAATGCAAATTTGACATGCTGTCCAACCTAATATTAAAAAATACCCTAGTTTTACTAAACTATGCATTGCCCATGCATTGCCAACCTAATATCTTTTTTAATACCGGAAACACTATTGATGACGTAGAGTTAAAGTTTGATTTTATGAAACTTTATATTGAGACTTACCTAATTATGGTTTTATCGCCGCGATGGCACACGGTGAGCGTTTCCCTGTCTTGCGGCTGGGCTGCTCGTTCACGTTCCAACAGGAATGTATGCAAGCGGGCGCAAATATCCCGACTAACAGGTCCTACCGTTTTTGTAATGCATGAATTCAGATTGATCGTATCGATTGGAGCCTAAAAAATACCAATTAGTCTTATAACAAACTTACAAACACTCAATAATTGCCAATGGTGGATAAAATATATAATTTTTAAATTACCTTCTTGCGTTCATCTTCTGGATACTTCCAATAACTGATTGTTTTACCTTTGAGTAGGCACCATCTTCGATGCCACGCTCCCAAACCAGAAATATCTTCAAACATGTTTAGGAAACCTCGATGCTCGACAGACACATCAAATTCGCAATGTAGTCGCATGCTGATGGTGCCTTCCAACGGGCTCATCGGCGGCATCTGATTTAGTGTCCACTGCGTCTGATTCATCGTCTGCAGCGAAAGGATGGTGAATCCGTTTAAGGCGAACGCCGAGGTGCGCACAGCCTGCGGTCCAGCCGGCGAATCTTTAGGCGCATGTAGCATTCGATTTTCTTGTTTTGCCTTCCGAGGCGTCATCTTACTGCTCGCCTTCTTTCCAATACGATACTTCACCTCGTGTGGCAAGATTTCCTCCTGCGCTTGTAAGCAATACACCTCCAGAGTGACGCGGAAGTCACTGAATACGTTTTTCAGCTTCACGCGTCCGGGAATCTTAAACTCAATCTCTGAGTGTTTCGTGGATGTCGCCACAGTCGAAACAAGAGGCGTATCGATGATGTCCTCCTCGTACTTCACGAGGCATACGACGTGATGGCCTTTGCCACCAGCAGCCGCCAGGGCTTTCGTGTATTCTTTCTTGAGCGGAAGAGAAATGTTGCTGATGACAAGAGTACCTCTCTCAACGGGAAGATTCGATTGGGGTCTCAGAGTTTTCTGTACTTGGAGTCGCTGGATTTCGAGTGTTGCAGCTTGTTTTCGGTGCGCTGTTCCCAAAAGAGTTAGGATTAGAGTTAGGAGTTCATTAAGAAAATGCAGATACTTACATGCTAGGAGAAGTAACTTTTCAGCTTCAACTTGTTCGGTTGATCCGGTAAACTCTGATGTTGAAATGCACAAGTTCAATGCGTTGCTCGCTTGGGAGATGACCATTGTTTGTTTGTTAACTTCACGCGTGAGAATTTCGAGTTTGTTTTGTATTTCCAAAGCGTCCTTTGATGTGTCTTCACAATAATCATCAACCATGGGTTGCCTCGTAATCTGTCTAACAGGAGTTGAACCCTGCAGAACAAAGATAATAAAAATCAGTTATCTACTTAAAAAATAACTCTTGAAAAGTTATTACTTGTGTTTGTTGCTTCCGATAGAAACTAACTGTATGCGTGAGCGGTAACGCATCTGTCCCATCCATAACAAATGTAGGTAGATTTCCAGAATCCTTGCGAGGTGAACGTACCACTTTACATGGTGACTGAAACTTGTTCGGCGATGATTTCTGCTTCCTTGGTGAAAATTTCTTATAGCACAACGATTGGGATGGTGGCGTTGACTTCTATTATATCAAATAGAGTAAAAACGTTATTTCGATTGCAACTACTTTGTTGGATTGTGGTTTGAGGGTTTCTTACTTGTGGTGAAAGTAATTTGCCATGCTTGGGTGGCGTTGGCCCAGGACTCTCACAATCCAAATTGTTCAAATACTGACTAATATCTGCCAGTGCATCGGATACTGCACTATCAGTACTGTAATCGCTCACCTACGATGATCAGTTTTTCGTGAACAAACTGGTTGACATGCAGAAAATAATATAAACAATAATGCTTACTCTTTTTTGTTTTTCTTTGTATTGTTGGTCATGTTTGTGGACGACACCCATCACTTCGCGACTCAAGCTTGTATTTGCGTCCTTTTCGGAATCAGAGTAACTGTTGTCCAACGAACTGCAATAAAACAAATTGTACCTGAAATAATAACAACAAAATTTTAAGAATTCGGATTCATTGCATTGAGATAAAACTACGCACTAGTGTTTTAAAAGTTACTTTGGATTGAAGGAAATAATACATTAATAAAGCACAAATAATAAGACTACGTCTCAATTAAAAATATGCAATTCTTGGATTTACTACATATGCAATAAAACTATTGCATGATCTCGTTTACTCAGCAATCATGCGTTAAAGACTCGTTTATGATAGAAAACTATTACGTGCAACAAGTCAAAACTGAAAATTTATAAAGAGAACGCTCCAAATCACTGTTAGCGTAGTGTTTAAAAGTTTGTTTATCATACCTGTTATTTGAAGAAGCAGTAACTTCTGTTTCGGTTTCCGTGGTTGCTTCAATATCTGACAAATTAGGATACAACTTTCCGACTTTGGGTTGCGTTACTTTGATGCGCTTAACATCTTCCAATACAGCTTCCACTTGAGGGCTATCGCGTGATTCTAAACAAAACACAAGGAGTAGATTTTACAACCATGAACAAATTCATTGTTTGCTTCTTTTTTCCCATCTAAAGTAAATTCATCATAATTGGGAATTGTTTTATATAAAAATACTTACGGGATCGTTTTCCACCACTTTTCCGAAGACAAGAAACTTCAGGCTTAATGACTTCCACAGGCTTGGATGTAATCGTAACTGCTTCCTCTGAAACTTCGTCTTCAGAATCCTCTGAACCACATGACTCTATTGCATCCAATGGAGCTTGTGAAGTGACCTGTACATAAACTAATGTCAGTAACAACGAAGCATGAAGAAATAATTAATAAATAATTGTAATTACCGTTTTGTTTTTGGCAAATCGATTAAGCAACACATCCATATCTTTCTGACGATCCGACCTGACTTTATCTTCAATTTGTTGCTGTGAGATCGTCGTCTCAGAAGCGCATTGATTCAGCAATGCTATCTTCTCAGCAATGTTACCAGCCTCCTTTTTAGAGGTGGTTATCAGCACGGGTGCTTCAGGTTTCTTATTCAGCTCGCTGGAGGTGCTTGCCACGGGTTGAATCTTGGTGATTGGGGCTGCCATAGCAAACGCCGCTTTTGGCACAAGAGCTTCTCCTTTATTGCGCTCGAAAAGTGCCTTGCGTTGTGTCACAGATAGCAATGCCGGATCTTTCTCTTTTTTGGGGCTGGCAGGTGCCACAGCATTATTTTCAAACATCGCTGCCCGACTTGCGATTCCACCACGGGGTCTCATTGGTGAACGTGGTGCCGTGACATTCTCTTGCATCTTCGCGGTTGACACGATTTTTTTGGGCTGGGTGGTCTGTTCACTTGATGGTTTATTCTGTGAATGTTCAAAATTGTAAACTAAACGCGAATTCGACGTGGTGCGCGTAAAGCCTTGCTGTTCCTATAAACCGATGAGCACACAAACATGGTAGATGTATCAATGAAGTTACATTAATGAAGAACAAAGCTTTAAGCCCAACCACCCAGGGTTAATATGCATTAATGATGCAATTATGCATCCATGTGATATACAATGAACCATTATACATACCAATGCATGCAAAACTGATTTATCCCAGACTAATTGTTTGGCCAGTACTTCATTCTCTTTTTCTTCCTGTTGACTTTGTGGAGCTGGAGGTTTGGAAGCTTGTGGTTTGCCATGACTTGCCACAAATTTCTTTGGGCTTGACTCTTTTGGCGGTTGTGGTGCTGGAGGTTTCCATTTCTTTGGGGTTGTGGGTTTTGTCTCCTGTTGATTCTTCCTTGACTACAAAAAGAATGCATAATTTAATATTTTCATGTAAAATTGTAATATTTTTTAATACATACTGAAGAAATATCATCTTCCCATTGGTTTATATCCTTAGCTAGTTCAGCAAGTTTATGCAAACCTCTTCTGGCTTTGCATTTACCTGCTACCTCTACATCTGTATCCAAGTTAATCCTAGGTTGGGCTGAATTACTTATGGGAGATGAAAGATCTTCTGATCCTAAAATACAATACATTGCTTTATAGATGGGTTTGTGAATATATAATGAGGATATACCTGAATATAACTTTCCAAGCTTCTGCAGCCTGGTTTTCACCTCTTTTCTCAGAACTGGTGCATTATCATTAGACTCAGTGGATGTTTCCTCAACATTCACTTTGATTGTATTTGGGGGCAATTCTTCATCACTGTGTATTTCTACCTCTACTCTCACATTTTCATTTGAAGAAAAGCATATGTTCATGTTTAGACTGTCCCTTTGAATGTTCAGTGTGTTAATTTCCTGTCCATTAGGATTGGATGTGATGTTCGAATAGATTTTTGTTTTCGAGTTGCTTTTAGTCAGTTTGGGTGTCCCAGGAATTGGACTTGAAACAATGTCTTTGCTTGTCTTCACCACCTCATCAACTGCTGCAATGCTTGGTTGCACTGCAGATGTGAAATTTGTTTCACGTAGAGGTGCAAGCTTCCGTTGTCGGTCCCTTGCACGCTCCAAAACATGCTACAAAATCATAAAATTGTAAGCTAAATTAAAAGTATGAATGAGAAATTACCTCAGTGTATGTATTATCCATTGAATTCTTATTAAACAACAAATGAGTATTTATTAAACAGATATTTTCATGGCACTGAAGAAACACAGGTTTTAATGTGCTATTCAAAGCAACCAAAGTAGAAGGAAAAGAGTCCCAATTACCAGTTAAACTTAATTCACTATTGTGTTTTTGTACTGTGGAACAATTGGACACTGAAATGTTGTTTATACTTAAAACGGCTGCGTGTATAGACTGATTTTGCAGAATTTACGGTGTTTACGTGGAGGGTGTTTACAATTATGGTTTAAAATTCAACGGATTTCTGTTCTCGCCAAACACCAGAGAGTTAAGAACTTTGTTGTGGCTAAATTGTAACCTTCGTCAAATTGACTACAGCGCCACTGTTGGTATGTGATAATTGTTTCGTATGTGCTAGTCAACTATAGAGGACGCCGTAGGTATTAAGATGCTCTAAATAGTGAGAGTTCCAAAAATCACAACTGTTTGTTTGAATTTATAATTTGCAAAACTTAATTAAAACATCTTTTCAGAAGTCATAACTTAGCAAACTCAACTAATTATAACTAAAATAAATCCTATGATTGCACAAATTTTGTTTATACAATGTTGGACTAAATAATTTCAATGGCACATGGTCTTCGCAGTCCATTTTTGACCTTTTCCACTAACAGTTTGCGAATACTGAAATTTCCTAACACCCACATTCACTTTTTCTTTTGTAATTATTTAGCTGCTAGGTTTCGAACAAGGTTTGGGTTTAATAGGGAATCTAGTATGTAGTTTTGAGTACTCCAGAAGTAGGTTGTTGTTCAATAAAGTATCTGTTAATTGGGATCATTCGTAGACGTTTATACAGGAAACACGAAAACTCAATGGTGGCTTACTGCTAATTTCTTTGCCCTGCAGTATTCGCATCGTTCGCTCCATCGTTTCAAGACGATATAATGAGTTTTGCCCAGTTTTGTCCATGTGTGTTTGTTAGCTCGGACACAAGGATGTTCGCGCTACAAGTAATCCCTTCCCAACTAATTCCCCGGCAATTGCTTCCGGTTTATTTGTCCTTAGATGGACCTTTCATTAAGTCAGCGATAAAACGTACTTAGATATACCTCTTCGCTCGTTGAGTGCGGTGATCCTGTGGAATTATCCTGGCGCAGTGTGAACTAGGTGATGAAGTGAAGCGAAATGAGGAAATAGTGAGGTACTAGATATTGAAGCTGCTGGATATTTGCTGACCAAATAGTCGGTGCAATAAACAAATAATGATCCAATTGTTGCCCCGTTTATGCCGGGAAATGTTTTATGAAAGGTATGAACTTAATTTTGCTTTGATGGGCTACTTCCCATTAAAAATCAATTAAAACCTTGTATTCATTGAATTATAACAGTATAATTTGAAAATAGATATCTTAAAACTAGTTGAAAATTGATTCTTTTAGTTGTTCTGGGAGTTGAAAATTTAGAATAGGAATTTATGTGAAAAGTAAATCTAGAATTTTCTTCAATACCATAAATTTTAGAAATTATTCGTGACCTTCTTTTCCAATTTTATTTTCGAATCATTAATCTTGCATTATCAGTAGATAATTGCATAAGACATTGTTTACTCATCAATAATTGGCATTAATTAAGGGCATTAAAATGAGTAAACAGGCAAAATAACAATGAAGGCAAGAAGATGATACTTGAGCTGTTGATGATGATACCCTAGCTCTCATAGCAACGCATCGCATCACATAAACAAGAAGCAAATTTTAATTAGTGCTTGTCATAATAATAATAATTCCGTCGATGATATAAGTCAATGCTTAAGCAATTATCGTATATTTTCAGCTTCTAACAATCGTAAACAACCAGGAAGACTTAAATTCGATGAAGAGAAAACAAGAAATAATGAAATTTAATTGGATTGAATTATTTTTCCAAGTTTGATGAATGTAAAATTATAAATGAGTAAAAGATTTGATAAACTTCAAGAGTTTTGTACATGCTTACAACTTCTTTCTAGAAATAAGAGTTAATATATTTTCTCAAGAAGCTATAAGTCCAAAATTGTAATCATTTTCTGAAAATACCAGTATATTATTAATTTTTTTTTTAATTTGGTCTGTTATGATCAGGTTTCCTTTGCAATAATATTTGTGACCAGAATAACCAGCAAAATAAGTACCTCATTTATTTACCTTAAGTGTAATAATAGTTGAATATATTTAAATTTAATCAATAGTAAAGTACAGAAAATATTCTTATTAAGTGTATATCCTGAATAGTTACTAAAACTGTAACTGAATTTTGTAAATCTCCCAAATATTTTCCCAGTTTGAACTTTCACATCCAATACACACTAAACGAAATCTCAAGAGATTTTGGGCGGAAGAACTGATGGGATCCACGCTCGTATTTTTACAAGTGTCCTGATAATTCTTGCCGCAATCTCCAGGGAATTAGAGATCCTTGAACTTCCTCTCAGATACTGGTGGGTGGCATTCATCCCAATCACGAAGAGATAGGAAGCGATGTCTTCTGAAATCAGTGTTCCCATCCTTGCATCCTTAGGAGGCTTCTATCACATTCGCACTATCCTTGCAAAGATGTTAAGAAGTTCTTCCCAGGAAGTCCCAGAAAAGTGTACTAGTACTTCCTTAAGAGAAATTCGTAAATCAATTACTCTTTATATAAACAAAGTTTTTGTTATTAAATTATTATTATTGGTTGACTAAAGACTATACTTTTTATTGGCAAACTAATCATAACTTTTCAATTATTTTATTAAATATCACTTAAAAAATGCATGTACATAAAAATATATTTATCAAAATAGGTTTACAACTTATAAATTATTTGTAAACTAACTTCAAAGGTACATTATTCCATTTGATTGTCCGTGCAAGAAACAATAATATTATTACTTTTATGTCGAAAGGATTTGAAAGTTCGTAAGGAAAACTTCTTGTTTTGGATTTTGTACGAACACAAAACAAATTGCCTTTGTTTGTGTATGTATGAAAAACTTCTAAGAACTTGCAATAAGTAAAAGAAAACTTTAAAAGGTAAAAATCTATTTTTGCGTGTTTACTAGTACATATTACAACATACTTTTCTTTCAGTTATGAAATTGCAATCATCTTATCATAAACAAATTGTACGCTTTGATATCAAACTCATTTATTCTTAACTGCATTAAAAGGTAAAATTGTCGTTAGAATATAGATTTTTTGTAATTGATTTCAATCTAATATTGAGGACAATAAAATATTTGCCAGACTGGCTCAGTTTACCATCCCGAATCCTGGAAATCCTGGAATGTTACTGAGAAGTAGCTTCATCGATGCATGCTTCCGAAGCTCGTTAGTCCCATTTTAATGAATGAGCATTAATTGGATAAGTTAAGGCTCTGTTGACGTAAAATATAGCTATCGGACGTGCTGACTGCTTGTTGTGCAATTGCCTGTTTTCTGCCGTCTCCAGAAATTCGTCCTGGAATCTCAAGTGTTGCTATAGCAACAATTCACTACCTTTACTTAAAATTTTCCGCATTACTAATTAATTTATAATTATAATAAGCTTGTAATTTATTTTCTTTAGATACACCAATGAAGAGAAATAAGAACAACATATTATAACATTTAATTATTAGGTAAATATGAAATTTTTGACCAGCCTCAATTCTTCTTTACAATGCTGATGATTTTAATTATATGTATTAATTACATTTTTTTTGTTCATGCTTCACTTTTGATTATATTCAATTGTAGATGATAGAATAATAAAGGAACCAGTCAACAATTGTCTAATTGTTTTCTGGTGCCAATGTTACATCTTAAGATCTGAATCTGAAATTCGATATCGTTGAATTAAATTGGGGATTAAAGGAATTTAATCAAGTGATTACATAACAAGAAACCATTTTCCATTTGGAAGTAGACATTTTAATCTAGTGATTTATATTCTATTAGTTTCTTTTAAAGCAATACTATCTGAATCTAACTTTTTGTTCATATTTATTGAAAATAATTGTAAATATCAATGATTCTTGATTTGTCATCAATTTTAGTCACAAGCTAACAAGTGAAATAAAAGTTATTAATAAAATAGTTATTAATAAACTATAAAATATGTAACTTGTTTGGTTGTGGCTAATATTTTGGTTACTAATACTGTAGGAATGGGATGGACACCATTCATAAGGTATAAGGATATGATTAACAACTAGTGTTAGGATATGTAAAAATAGTATATTTGACAAAATATGGCTTAACCGAATAACCACAAG
>JARJDZ010002841.1:0-68043 GCA_030264555.1 Aleochara sp. GC000083 | reverse complement strand
GAATTTTTCGAGGGTATGTTTCCGGTTTGAATCCCCATGTAAATTTCCATAAGACATTCTTTTGATCGTAACTCGAAAACTACTGGGCCGATTTTCATGATTAAAAAAGCAAATGAAAGGTCAGTTTATTGCCTTTCATTTTATCTGTTTAAAATTTTAAAATATTTCATAGAAAATTTGTAATACACAAGTAGAAATGGTTTCAAACAAAATTGAATATCTTCGAAACTAATTGAGATATCAGGTTCGTTCTTGAAAATTTTGTAAGTTAAAGAGTTGTACTTTCATATTATGGTATATGACTTTAAAATTTTCAAAAGATTTACACGAATTTTAATAATGAAATAGATACTAAATTTTCTCATGTACAATTTTTGAAATTGAAGAATCGGATGTTGTTTTTTTATATTTTCGGGTAGATTTTACTTCTTTAGCTAACTTTACTTATTAATTAAATAATATTTGAAATTTTCCTCAAAGAAATTATTGAATCGAAATATTTTTCTTAAAAAAAAATCATTTTGATTTTCTCAAAAAACTTTAAATCGCTTTAAGTTTTGTTTTGCAGAGCCAATTAAATTTTTTTGAGTTCCAATTTAATTACCAGACATCCATTGGTAGAATTTGTTGAAAATTGTCTTTTAACACGTCAGAAACTGACCTAAACTGAAGTCACTTGTTATCCAAAGAATAGTTCCTGAAATATTGAAGTCCTTAACTTCATTATTGTCCTGCAGGAAGACAAATATGACGTATTCTTTCATCGTATTCGTGGGGAGTAAATTTTGAAATTTTTATTGCCAGTTTCCATCATGAGTTATATCGTGTCAAATTGGATCGATGTAGTTTCCAGGATGGCTGGTGAACATCTGAAATAATGTGCTGATCCGGTGAAAGAGAACCGACCGCAAAGAATTTAAGTTTATCCAACAGGAACGTGGCACGTCGACGAAGGCGGCGGTGGCGGCGGCAGTGGCGGAAACTTTTATTATTGTGTGCGAAATTTGCTGACAAACAGCTCAACCGCAAAGTCGATTTCCGTTCGATTTTTGCCGGTGTTGTCGTCTCCCACACGCGGAACTTTTCCGGCTCGCTCCTCTCGATCGCAAACTTGCGGCGAAAACATGCAATGAATGCGCGCGAATTGCGCTCCACGAACTCAACAACAAATAACAAACAAATGTTATTACAAGTATGTGCCAGCTCCGCTAATACCTCATCGAATTCCAGCTGGGAAATTCGAAGAAGTTGTACAAACGAACCTGCAGAGAAATTATTATGTGTCATGATCCCAAAAATCAACCTTCAAGAAAATTCAATTCACATTGCAATTTAATTACAAACCGAGGACTATTTCATTTTCTTGGGATGGTACTTCGGATGGATCCTTGGGTGATAGGGGTGAAGATAAGGTGGCTGGGATGGCTTGAGAAGGTGCGCTCAATATAACAAATAACCTGGTCCTTGGACAGGAGGGAAAAGTTTTCCCGGTTACCCAAAGTAAACACTAAATCAACAGAAACGAGTGCACCAATTTCCAACGCCATTACGGATGCTGCATGCTGTTGAGGCGGCGTGGATTTATTACCATTTTCAAGCGCACCAACAGTCGAGCAGTCTGCATGGCGCAAACCGCGAACTCTCATCTTTGCCGCCCCCGCTGCAGCCACCACCATCGCAGCCGAAGAGCAGCGAACGACAGATGAACGTACCTACTTGAGTGTACGTATATTTCGTCTATGTGATTTTTATCTTCGTCAAATTTTCCTGCTTTATTTGTGCTCGTGTTTTCGGAGAGATACAAAAGAAACGAGACAATTCGACTCACTTTGATTTAAAGCTTTGCAATGGATCAACTCGCGTATTGTAACATTTGATGTGATTCCATCTTCAAAGAGAATGTTATCTTTTATTGTCTTTCATGGTATCAACTCACGTATTTGTTCTTCAATTATTGCTATAATTGAATTGGTTATTTTCTTCGATATATGGTTAAAAATTCTTCATCCAATGTTTTCAAGTTTTTCAAATCATACTTTGCTGTATAGATTTTTTAGTTATTTTCCAGTTATATACTCTGAAGAAAAATTATAAGACTTAGTTTTGTCCAAAAAATCACAGGTCCAAAAATTATTTTACATTTAGTTTTAAGAATTTAATTTTTGAGTATTTGCTCGTTTAGTGATTTTACCTTACAGGATTCAGGATAATGCCAAATAAATAACTGAATTAAAGGAAATTATTCTTGAAAAAACTGATGAAGATATTCAGGTTTTCTCTGCGAATGGATAAACTAAAATTTTTTAAATTTTAAATCATTCAAAATCTTTGAAACTAGTTTAAACCCCAACAGTTTTGCTGCAAAACTTCTGAAATGATTAATAAATTGCAAAAAGTAAATAGTAAATTTGTGATATTTCAGATTTAAAATATATACTTTGTCCCAAATGCATTTTTTACCTGCAAGCAAATATTTGAAAAACACTTTATTTCATTTTTAAATTTCAAATTTTTTCATTTTTGATTCAAAAGACCAAAAAGACTTTTTGAAAAATCATATTTTACTTTAAACTTTCTAAGGTATTCAAAATGTCTATTTCGTCAGTGAATTTTCTCTTTAATGATCTTATTCATTAAGGAGAAAATTCACTGACAAATAAATAATTTTAAATATGCTAAAAAATTTCCAATTTTTTTATGTCAACAATTCTAAAAGGCATTGAAATTTATTTTTCTGATCCTGTTTGGTTTATAAATCGTTTTAGTTACTCATTGTAGTTACTCATACTATTAGAAAAATCTTTGATAAGACAAAATTTAAAAAAAAATAATTAACTTTTTTGTACCTTTTCTGAAGTAGTTGATGAAAAGTTTTCAAAGCATTCAACAAAACGTCCCTTTAATAATAAGTCCATCAAAAAGAAAACTCACTTTATTAGTTTCAAATCCAATTAACTTTTACTATTCTGACAAAGAAATAATTTTAAATACGCCTGTCACATTAAATTACTTGCATCTGTTCCTGCCTTTTTCCATTAAAAACATGAATTTCCTCTTACTCCAATTTGCTATGAAGTAATACGGAGGAATTTTCAATTAGATTCGAACGTCATCAAAAGCATGCATTTCAAAGACACGATTAAAAATAGTTGCAACAATAGCCCATAACGCCCCATATTTCACGTAAAACAACAAGTCTGCGAGGACCAAATGACCATATGCGCATAGTTTAATTATTTCGCAATTCTGCACGAGCATTAATTTCAAATAAACATCAATCGAGCACTGACATATTTCCGTACAATGTGACGAGCAGCCGATATTGAATACACAAAGAGAAAACTGGCGCATTCACATGTGCATAATGCTCGAATATCACGAATGCGAAGAGCAAACCAGGATAACGAGTGCGAATTCGAAATTTACTGGAGTATTATATAAAGAGACAAAATATTCTATTAATCGAATACATTTCCGATGCATTCTCTGGTTTATTTATAAATTGCGTAGATCAGTTCGGTCGTTCAGCCACGATGGCATTAAATAAATTATTTAAAATTAATGAGCAAACAAACATTCGACTCATATTGCATTTGCAAGCCTGAAGCTAATTTACTTTATCGATATATTTCCAGTATTCCAGTATAAATTTGGCAATTATTTTCAGTTAATACTATTTTTATTTATAATATATATGTATGTAATGGTTTTTAATTGATTTTCCATGTTTATATTGAAAACTTGTTGGTATATGCAGTCATATTTGATTAAAAATTGAATTTGATGTGAGTTTGATTGAAATTGCATTTTTCACTTTACATTTTATTATTGATTTTTGGACCATCTCAATTTTTTTTATTAGAGTTCTAATATACAGAATTAAATTTAAACTTCATTTTTTGGAGATTTTAACCAGAATTATCCTGCTGCTGAAGTTCCCAGTTCAAAGTTAAAATCCTTTTCTGAACTTCATAAAATCTTTTATTGAAAATATCTTTCAGAAATTCTAGTCAAAATAATCAAAGGCAAATTTTTCATAATTTTTATTTTAAATAGGGAATTTTGAGTGATATTGCAAAATTTCAAAATTAATTTATTTTAATGAAAAGTTAATCTACGTTTAAACTGAAGATTTTCTGGTAATTACAACTTTATCTCACTAGTGTTTTAATGCTCGTTTTATTGCCCATTAAAGAGTATACTATTAAAAATCTTATACGAATAGTTTGAGGGTTTCGTCCATAATGAAATGAGATCTATTTATTTGTGTGGCAGCGAATATCCGTTAAGGAAGTGCAGCCATATTGGTATTGCATTGGGGTTTGTTTTGTCGCATGGAAGCACGTCGCGTTTTAACGTCTGCTAATCTAATTGTCGAACGTGTTGCTCGAGTCCTGAGCATTTCCAACCACTAGTTTCATGGATACCAGAAGTTACCAAACTTTTTTTGTTCCAAAATAAATTTCCAAATATACAAGTTTGGCGAAATTTTTATTTCAACTTTTAAAGATATTTGTTGTGAGCAACAATGAATTCTTAGTAGTTTTTAGAATTTGAAGATTCATAAGATTTTTTGCAGAAATGAAAATACTTAAAGGATAATTTTGTATTATGCAATAAATCGAGTTTAAGTACTTTTTGAAATCAGGATAATTGAAGGCTACAAAAAGGATGGTAAATCATTTGAAAATTTTAGTGATACAAGGATAATTTGTGAAAAAAGTTGTCCAAATAAAAAAAAACTATTTGGAAAGCATATTTTGTGCAGAATTCAAATTATTAAAATGTAATTATGTTGTCAGGAAATAATTGAGATTTATGTATTATTTGAGATCAGGATAGTTGAATGATACATATAAGGACGATTTGGGGATTTTAGTGAGAAAACTGAAAAATATAACCAATATTACCAACTGAAAAATATTTGAAACCCACATTTTGATGGGCACTCGAACAGGAAATGCATTCTTCGACTCATTTCAAGGAAACCCACTGCACTCCTGAATGGAAGCCATTAATACCATCATCCTTAGAATCCTGGCGAATCCTCGCCCCATTCCATCGCAGTGCAAACCGGAAATCAACTCATATTTACTCTTTAGCCAGCTGAAATAACCAATCTAGGAAACAAATACGCTCGGCGATGCGAAAACCAAGCTCTTCAGCAACGCACAAGCATTCAATAAGCCGACCGGAAATTAAAGAAATCCGCAGGCAAATGGAGTCACAACGAAAAAATGAGATGGCGTCATCCACTCGTGCGCGATATTCACTCTTCAGCTAATTGATAATTATAAGATGCTTAATTGCTAAACTGCTTCTTGTGCAGCTGCAGTGAAAAATAGTCGGCGGAGAGCGCGCGGAGGAGAGATCGGAGGCGGCGGTTGCGGCAGAGACGTTGTGGAAGAGAGTGAGCGACCGTCGGCGGCGGCAATGGCGGCGAGCGAGAGCGCCAGGAGGCGGTGAGAGCGCGCACGCCTCGACGACGAGCAGCAGGTAGCCGTCGCGACCGCTCGTGCGCGGAGGCGGCTCGCGCTGCTCGTGCGCTGTGGCGTCGCCGTCGCTCGATAGCGGCGTCGCTCCAGTAGTGCCGCTTAACCTCCCCTAGCGTCGGTTCGCTCTCTCTCAGCTGATTTACACATTCAACCAGCAATACTACAACAACACATAATAATCATAATAGATGCCAAACAAGAAGCACGCGCCGCCGACGAGGAGCATCACCAGCAGTAGCCAACCGGAGGAGCAACCGCTGCGGACGGCGTCACTAGGGAGATTTGAATTTTGAACCGAGTACCACGCGCCGAGTACCAACCTGCAGGACCACCTAGTGCACGAAGTGTGTGAAGGAAGCTGCTTGCTGCCCCCAAGCCGCCCCCAACGAATTCCGATGCCAAAACGAGGATATACGTGGAGCGTACAAGTGCCAATGAGTCTGTGACTGAGGACACGCGCGAAGAAGCTCCAGTGGCTTGCCGCCTCTTCCTCCTCCTCCGCTTCCTCCAACACGTCCAGGTCGCGAGCCGCGGTCGCGTGGAGTGCACCAGCCGTACGCAAACATATCGAGTGAGTGCGCCGCCGAAGGCGATGATCCTGTGCTGCTGAAGAGTGCCCCAGGTGCTGCCCCAGCCGGTGCGGATAGTGTGGTCGCCGACGGCGGCGGTGGTGGTGGTGCGGTTGTGGTGGCTAGCGGCGGGCTGCTGCTGAAGACGCCGACCGTCGGCAGCGGCAGCGTCGGTGGCGGCGGCGGCGGCGACGACGACGGCGACAACGGTGCTGCTGGCGGCGGCGGCGGCGGAGGTGGTGGTGGTGGTGGTGCCTGCTGGTCATCGCAGCCGAGTGCGGCCACACACTGCCTCACGGTGCGCGTGCCGGCGGGGCTCGTTGCCAAAGCCGGACATGTGCCCCCCAACGGGGGAACCACCACCGAGGAGAAAGCCTCCCTACCGGTAAACAAAACATTCCAGAACCCTCTTGAGTGGTCTAAGGTCTTAGGTCCTAAGTCTTAAGCCAAGAATCGGAGGTCCCAGAAGTTACAATGTTGCAGCAATAAGGAGTAGGGTTTGAGTTGGATGGGTGACCGTCCGAAGATGGTCAAAGATGAGTGATCCTAGGTCTTAAGTTCCCTTGCAGTGGTCTTAAGTCTTAGGTCCTAAGTCTTAAGCCTAAGATCATAGGTCTAGGAAATTGTAATGGTGCAGCAACTGGGAGTAGGTGATCGAATGGGTGATCGTCCAAAAATGGTCAAAGATGAGTGGTCCTAAGTCACTTTTGAGTGATCTGAAGTCTTAGGTCCTAAGTCTTAAGCCTAAGATTGTAGGTTTCAGAAATTGCAATGGTGCAGCAACAAGGAGTAGGTTTTGAGTTGGTTGGATGAAAGTCCGAGAATGGTCAAAGATGAGTGGTCCAAGGTCTTAAGTCCCCTTTGAGTGGTCTTAAGTCTAAGGTTCTAAGTTTTAAGCCTAAGATCATAGGTCTCAGAAATTGCAATGGTGCAGCAACAGGGAGTAAATTTTGAGTTGAATGAGTGACCATCCGAGAATGGTCAAAGATGAAGAAGAAACGCGTGTAGTTTTCCATAGCTGGTGTTCTAAATTTGGAACAAGGTTACTAATGCGTAATATTTTCGAAATCGTGAGGCTGAGTGACTGATTTCCGAGTGCCGTTACATCAATGGCGGACTGCGTGCTGAGTAAATCTTCTCAGTAATTCACGCGTCGTGTTTCATTGCGCGCTGCTCGGTTATAAATGCCTATGAAGTTATAAAAGCCAAGGCGCGTGTGTGCATGGAACGAATTCCGTGTGCGGCTGCCATTTGCTTGCTGGTTTCGGTGTGTGCATGTGTGTGAGTTTCGGGAATGATGCACGATCCGCGGGATATTTTTAGCCCGCACGAATACGGACGCATTCGTTGAATGCGCGCAGTTTGGTCTCTCCTTCTGGCTCTCTGTAGGTTCAGGCTGTCGCTTTTCGAAATGGCCCACGTTTGGTTACCACCTGGTTACCAGTCGTTACCATACTTATGAATAGGTTTTGCAGCATGTCAAAGATTTTTTTCGTTTGGAGGTCTGATTTTCTGCAGATGGTATCTGAAGGCTGAGGGCTGACTTAGGGCAATAACTTAGAAACTTGAATTAGAGGAACTTCAACTAATGGGACTAAGAAGATCTTTGTAGGGCAGGTTGATGTTAGTAGGTCTGAAGAAATCAGTCTTGTACCATTTGAAAGTAGTGGTTTCACTATGAGGTATCTGGGAATTAGAATAATCGCTCAGAATCTGGAACAGAAAAACGAAACTTCAGAGGAGAAGGTTTAATAGTTACCAAGATTGAGGGAATACGTTTTCTGCCTTTCAGAAGTCACATTTCCTGATGGTTTATCTGATGGTTTGGATAGATACTCATCTGAAGGTGCAGAATTAGATCTGTAACAAAAATAGTAGAACAAAGATGATTAGGACAATGAAGCATCTGAAACTGAAGAGTTAAACCTCAAAGTTATTTGAATAGGGCAGTTTCAGAATAACTTTCGCAGAATGTTTTTCAGTTACCAGGTCAAAAGAAATTGATCTTCTACTTTCTAGACCTCATATTCTTCTCATGGTTCATTTGATGATTGAATAGTCGCTCATCTGTAATTGAACATTTATCAGAGCCAGTAGAACAAAGCAGTTTAAGAACAGGCTGTGTAAGGTATTTTCCAGATAACAATACCAAGACCAAGAAAATTCAGAAAATAAGACAGGAAGAACATCTTCTATAGAATATTTATATAGAATAGTTACCAAATCTGAAGAACTAGGGTTACATTTTCCCTAGGGGTTACGAAGATCGCTGAGAATCTGAAGCTGCCCAAACTAAAACGACCTTTCTAAGGCTGGTGTTCAGCAGGTAAGCTTTCCCAGGTTTCCATTTGGAATCCCAGGGTTACAGTAATAAGTGGACAACTGCTTAAGAACATTTCTGCAAAGTATATTCTCTGTCGTATTCTCAGAACCTCATGTTCTAACATTTGTAACCTGGAGATCACATTGTTTCTAGGTTGGGTTTTAGAAATAAAAGAATGATCTAGAATGTGTGGAATGTGGAATTTGGTAATTGATAGAAATATTTTTAAAATACAACTTCTGAGAGTTATCTGTAAAATAGGTCTCAAGTTTTATCCTTGCAGTTATTATCCAGGACTATAAGGCAACAAGTTTTCTTCTTAGATTCTTAAACAAAATAGTTCATTATCTTTTTTAACAGAAGATTTAACGGAACTACCTGGAAAAAACTGGGACCTTCTAGAATTTGTATTATATCCAATAATATGGACATGATCTCAGAAATGGAATTCTGGAATTGAAATCTCAATTTGGGGCGTTTTCTAGGAACACTTCAAGACAACATTCTGTGGAAATATAACATTTTCAATATCCAGAAAATAGCCTTTACTATTGGTCTACACATAGTGGACTAATTTTCGATGAAAACACAATATGAGAAAATTGTTTCTGCGAAGAATTTGAACACAAAACACGCGAGATCCAGCCGGACGAAGCGAAAAGTTGGAAGGAAAAATATGTAGTCCCTTCTAAAAAGTTTTAATTGCTTTCTTTAGAGCGACCTGGCCGAGATAGAAGCGGCGAGAAAAGTTTTAATTTAAATTAAGGCAATTCTCTTTTATTTCGCAAAAATTTCCATCACTTTTCGCCGGCGCTTTCAATGCGCGCTAGCAGTCAATTAAATCGAAATTTCCGTTTGCGATAGTAAATGGCGTCGTCTAATGAATTTTGCAATGCGCAGCGCGAAAATATCGCAAATGAAAGAACGCCCTCATCGCGATTTATTAACTGACTGGATGTGTGGAATGTGGCCAGCAGTGGAAAAAATGACAGAAATTAATTTGACTCGACGTGGAACTCAGCGTGCAGCCGTTTTATTTTCACATCAGTTGCCATCAAAAAAAGTAGACACACTCACCGAATGAATGGGAGGATGAGAGGATACAACCTACAGAAACAGCGAGCAGGCAGTTGCGTTTAATTTATGAAATTTTTTGCGCGTCTGGTTAGTTTCGAATGGAAATCAGTCAGTCACAACGAATCTCGCCGTTTCCATTCGGCCATTTTACACGCACCATTCTCGGGTATCCTTGCCGTCAGGATAATGGCCGTCCTCTTCCACAGACCATCTTCAAACCAGACACGATTTATGCTCTCTGCGTTCGTACTTTTGCGGTTACACATTTGTAGCTGAGGTGTATTCCTCTTCACCTGCGTTCGCGTCCTGCAGGACGAGGATGCGTTTGTGAAATGTGCGCGTGCTCGACCCTCTTCTTCAACAAACGCCCCGACATTTTGTACATTCACCGAGACAGTAGCTCCACCATCATTATCACCCATCATCATCATCATCATCCTGTCGTCCTTGTGATCCTGGACGCCCTCTGCAGACCGCGTTGACAACTACGAACGAGTCGTTTTGAGCAAGCAGCAATATGGTTAACATTTTGTTGAAAAACATTCTTTGTCTGCGTCATGTCGATGATATGCGGCTGTGATCTTTTCCAGTCCTCGTCGTCGTCCTGAAGGCTTTGTGTGCGCGCGCTCACCTTCTGATCGCTGTCGAAGAACAAAGAACGTTCGTCGAGGGCGCTGGGCGTCATTTTATTTTCATTTCCATAAAATTGCCGTTCGCATATTTGCTTCGTGCACTCACACATTGTTCAGGATGTGGATGTGTTCGTTTCCAAATGGCGCACGCATTTTTCGGGCGCTGCACTGTTCGATGTTTCGAATTTATTATTCAGGTGTAAAAGACATCGATGGTAAATCCAGCAACCAAATAAATGATGCGCCGGATGGAATCAATAATCGATGCGTTTTTCGTGCACTCTTCATGCATTATTTTCGCGTTTGTGCGATGTCCTTTTAGGGCATCCAGGTACGCATGAATGGTAAATGCTGGGTTTTATTTGCTCCTGCTGGGATCGGGTTCGTTCTGCGCTTTTACGATGTGTACACGATGTGCATGACACTCTTTCGATGGAAATCCATATCGAGATGGAAATTGTGTATGGATGTAGTCAAGTGCATGGAGCATAAAATTTCCATAATTTCCACGATTGCATTTTAGATCGGAAATCTGGAATATGTGTCGAAAATATCTACTGGAAGAATGTCTTTAGATAATGCCAAAGTTTCTTTTTCTGAGTCTCTGTTAAGTTTCAGAATCCCTACCAAACAATTGAGTTTTGGATAATTTTCAAAATTGAAAAATTTTCCAGAATAATTAACCTTGATTTGCTTAGGTGATTCAAGACTTTATATTCATGAAATCAAATACATAAAGTTTGAAAAACCCTTTCCAAAAATAAATATAAAACTGGAGTTTGAAACTACCATAAAATTGAGTTGCAAAAATTTGTTGAAATTTCAGATTAATTTCTCAGAAGTTTCAGCATCAAAATGTCATGAAAAAGCTTCAAAAATCCGAAAAACACATAAATAAAATGTTCTTGATTTGCTTAGGTTCTTCAAGACTTAATATTCAAGAAATCAAAAACATAAAGTTTGTGAAATCCTTTCCAAAAATAAACATAAAACTGTGATTTAAAATTATTATAAAATCAAGTTGCTAAAATTTGTTGACATTTGAGATTAATTTCTCAGAAATTACAGCATCAAAAACGCCATGAAAAAGCTTCACAAATTTCGAAAAGTACATAAATAAAATTCTCTGGAAAGTTTTCAAAAATAAGTGAAATACTCAAGTTTAAAAATGCTATAAATCTCAGATAATTCCTATTCAAAAACTGATTTGCCAAAAATTTGTTGAAACAATCTTAACTTTTCCAACTACAAATGCAAAAATTATTAGAATACGTCTTAAATTCCGAAATTCTCATAATTTTTTGGCAAAACTTACGATTTCCCAAAATACTTTTGCAAAAAAATATTTTTTGTTCTTGTTTCTCCAGCCAATTCTTAATATATTTATCCTAGGTCAGTTTAGGTCAGCAAAATTGGTTCCACTTATATTTTTACTTAGTGATTACGTCACTAGTGAAATAATTTTTTGTTCGGTTCCAAAAATTTCTCAGAAATTTTGCCTCTTACAAAGCCTCCAAATTTTTTGACAACTAGACAAAGTTGTACATCTCAGAAATGTTATTGACTACAAATATTGACCAACCCATCCAAATTAGAGGACCATCCGGTCTGCAGCATTATGCAAACACGTCCAGTTCAGATTGAGACGACGCTTGGTATGGAATATGTGAAGCTCAATTAATTGCATCGCAAATTGGAATACTTAGTGGCTATAATATAATGTGTCAAACCCTCGTCAAGTAACACCCAGCAGTGTGTTGTTGCCTCGTCCTCAAACTCAGAAAGCTTCGATTGCCTATCCCATCTTCTGCTTCTTCTTCAGAAGTCCCATACTTTATCCTCGCAACCTTTCATTCACCCACGCAGGATAAAGATGAGCTCGGATCGAAGCGAAGCGAAAAATCAATTGTGGAACGAAAACGGAAATATGGAAATGCAGAATTCTGAAAGCGGGAGGATGGAGGAAGGAATTAAGGGGAAGAAATGTAGGGCACTACAGGGCGAGGCACTCTTGCCATTTGGAAGAGGCCTCCAAATGGGAGCAAAGGTGAAGAGCGGCCTCCTCGAAAGTGCGCGCTAATCTTGGATGGAGATCAGCTGGCTTGAGTAATGAGTTGCAAGTCAACAAGTTATTATCCCTCTCCATTCAGCGTCGAATGGAGGAGTACGTGTTTTTTGGAGTGCTTTTAACAAATCGTTATCTTTATTAGATGCTTCAATAATGATACGAGTGGAAGATGTTTCTTGGTGAGGATATCTCATCTTGTTATCCCAGAAGGCACTTTTCTTTTTTTACGTTATAACATCCATTATAACATCCAAACTCATTCATGTAATAAAAGGTAATTATCACACTAGTGAGATAAAATGGTTTTTTCCTTATACATTGATGGGAACCAAAATATCTTTTTACTACATTCCAAAATATAAACCAACTAACGGTTACTGGATCAACTAATCTATGAATTGTTTGAGTTAAATTTAGCTTCATTGCTAATGCATCTGTTAATGAATCGGTGTGGGCGATGTGGAGGTACAATGATGGCAAAAAAGTGGCGAAAAATTCAGTTTGCGTGCAAAATCGTTTGATATCCTTGCCAAGAATGCTCGCGTATCGACGGTTGGCGGCGTTCGTGGGCTCAATAAACGCTGCTTGCTCATTCATTCAACGATTGGATTCAATGATCGTGTGCAATCGTCCCATGTAATCGTTTACTTCACATATTTTCAAGTGATGAGTGCTCGAATTCAAATTTACTGTTATTGAATTTCAATCGTTTATGATCCCAAACTTCGAGAATAATTGATATTATTATTTTCTACTTCTTTATGATTCTAAGTAACCATAGAAACAACGGACATTCATTATTATTTTTTAGTAGAATTTTTAAGAATGGTAACAAGAGTTATTAGAGCAGATCCACCGTTTCTAAATCAAACTTCGGCGCTCTGAAGGTGCTATAATATTGTATCTTGATCTAGAACCGGCAAATTCGCACTTAACTTGACTCGGAGGATTTTTTCAAAATTTTGGATTTCTCTAGTAAATTTTTACAAACTTGTTAATTGAAAAATTTTACTGATTGTAGTTCATTAACCGAGGAACTTCTGTATTCAATTTCAACAGATGACTTAGTTGTTGCTGAAAATAGCACGAACACGAATCATGTTCGTATACACATTTCCTCCACAAGACGCTTGTCTTTATTTAGACTTGCTACCAATACGTCGATCTCTTCTTCGTCCATAGTTAACAACCAAACGAATGCTCGAGTATCTCCCATCTTGGCTCATTTTCTCGACAGAGATGCGTTTGTTGCCTCATCGTTTTTCAGCTGGTGGTTCAGCTGCTTCGTTTTCTTCACCCGAAGTGTCCGTTCGCTGAATGTTGAATAACATAACACGACTCCAGGAAAAGGTAATGGCTGATATTGTAGTCCCACGCCCATCACGTATGCATGTATTCTGTACGAGACGTGGCCAGCCTCTTCTTCGAGAAGGAGTCGACGTGAAGAATGCCAGCGCACGCATTCATATGTATTATAAACATCAACATACCTGGAAAATTCAGTATTCCGGGCGCGTCATCCCGGAAAAACTTTCAACGCGGAAAACGCCAAAAAAAAACTCGGAATAACAATGAGAATTATTACAATTCCTTCTTCGTTCTGATACATGATTTCCGTCTTTTGCATCCAGTTTCTAATCTTATATTTATTGCCAACATTTGACTTGGCAAATCGTGGATGTTATCAATTATCCTCATTGAACTAATGCCCTTCTGGTAACTTCTTAATGCACGCCATTCAACAGCTGAGTGCATCAGTGCGCAACTTTGAGTGCAGAATTCGGCGGATACTTTAGTCGAATCGACGGAATTCAACTCGATGCGTTTTTGTTTCCCGAGTCTATTTCCATCGTATTTCCATTAGTTTACGTTGGTGCTCGTAGAGTGAAGCTTCAGAACCATCGTTCTCTGGATGCGAACTCGAATGTGAATATATACTCGACTATTCAATAACAACAACACATGGTGTACGCTCGAACATTTCTCAATGCTGCTCAATGTTCGATTTTCGGCGCCGAGTTCGAGGCATGAATGCTCGTTAGCGTTAGAGCATTCGGTTCGGGCAGGTTATTGTTTTGACAAATTGCAGGTTCATTTCGCGGCGGTGCGAGCGGCGCGAATTTCCACCAACGGTACGCAAAACAGCGTTCGGTTGAATGGAGCGGATGTGTTTACATTGGAAAATTGCGAATTGCGTGTTCGTTTCATGATATTTGAGCATGCCTTACAACGACCTAACGAGTTTAAGTATGAATTATTGCTGCAATTGACATGGTTGCATTCACTGTTGGTCAAATCCCCCTGGATCGCGGCTGAAAATTTCCCGGCCAAATTATATCTTGTTTGGTGGTTTCCAATTTTCCAGACTTTCAGATGCATAGATCAACAAAATGCAATTATTGACAGGGTTCGTCCTGATTAGATTTTAATCTGGTTTTCTTCTGATAAATGATTTCCATGCTTTGTTTCTTCGGATTTTTCCAACTGCTTCAGAAAAAATTCTTCAGCTTAAATGGTTTTAAACTTTACGTCAATAAACTATCACTTTTTTGCAACTTACAAAACTTTTTTAGTGGAAATTAAGAAACTAACCAGAAAGTTCTAGAAAAGAAAATTTTGAAATTTTCAAACAAAATTTTTTCTTCATTTAGTTTGATATTGATAAAAGCAAGAAGTGAATGAATCGATTCCTGCAAAAGATTGATCATTAATTACAAAAAGTTCCAAATGAACGATGACTCTTGAATATCTCGCATTTTTCTCTGATGCTCGTTTTGTCGAGCAGTTCGCAGGAGGGCAGCAAGCAGACAATTCGTCCTCCCACGAAATGGGACAAAACTGTGTCGGGATAAATTCGGGGCGAGTCAATTGTTCGCCCGGTCGCGATTCCGAATGTGAATGCGAAATGCGGCCGTGGCGCACACGGCAGTAATAAATGATCCCGAGATGTCATCTTGAAATTGAGAAATAACGTCATCCATCATCGGATGTAACGCTGCACCAGAAGCGACAGTGGCAATAGTGGCGCACACTTTTCCGGGTCTACCACGACTTGGATGACATCTTCGTCCTTGCAGACTAGGGATATTGTGTACTTATTTCAAATGGGAATTTCATTTCGAAAATTTCATGCATCATTTGCATAAGGACAGATCTCATGACGTTCTAATTAACTTTGTTAATTTATGAATGTACCATTTTAGTTTTCATGTCTCGGTATTGCTACGAAAGAGTTTTCCAGAAGCATAACTGAAATTGCATGAAGGTTAGAACCAACCTGAATCTAGACTATTTTCTATAATCTAATATCAATTTGGATCCAAATTGATCTATTGAGTAATTCAATCAGTAATTTTAACCAAAAGTTTCAGAAAAGTTTTCTTGTGAAAAAACTTGAGTATCTAAGATAATGGAAATACAATTGGAAGGCTTTTGACTAGAAGATAATGTCCAAATATAAGTTCTGGAGTAAATTTCAAGATGTAGAAAGATAGAGTACAAAAGGTGATTGTTATTGTTGAACAGGATTCTTAAAAATGCTTATAAAGTCATTAGAGGAGAATCACCGGTTCTAAATTCAGCACTACAGCTTGGAAGGCACAAGGACAGAGCATAGTGCATTCTCAGTTAACTTGAACCTGTTTCTAAAGAGATAAACCTTATTTCATTTTAGATTTATTGAAAATTATAATTCGAAAATTTTGATTTTTAATTTTTGGCTCTTGATTTTTATTTTGCAAACATGAGGGAAATTGTTCGTCCTGGATAAACAGCTTAAAATTTTTTCACTAAAATATAATGTCCAAAGATTAATTTCAGAAAATTTCAAGGTATGGATTTTTTTTCTTGTTTGATAGTAAAAAATCACATTGTATTTCTTTATAAAACGTTCAGAAAAATTGAAAATGAAGAAGTTAACTTTTTGGTAAACCGAAAAGAGAAATGAAGCTATAATTAGAAAATATCCTTAAAAACTTCTTTTCCAATTATCTAAACTATAGGAAAATTGTTAAACCTGGATAAAAAATTTTGATCTTAAATTCCTCAAATGTTCTGGTCTTTCATCAAAGATCTAAAGGTTTCAACGATCTGAAAGTTGCATAAAAACTTTCCCAACTTGGAATTTGAACCTATACCACATCAAAAATAACAACAAAATAAGAAAACCCCAAAATCAATCCCATAAAATGGTCTGAAAGCATTCAACACTTTCGAGCACGCGATGCACATTCGTTATCAGCACCGGACACAAATAAAATTACTTCCGGTCATGCACATTTTAATAGGCCCGAATTTTCACCCTCCACCTCTTCGCCATTCCTTCTGCCTCTAGCTTCCACATGACGGCTTCAGGACTGGTCTGATGGACCATGCCCTGATTCGAATACGTGCGCGCACCTCTTTGATCTCGCTAATTCGACTAATTCCGTGCGCGTTTTCGCAGCGCACATGCCGCCCCCGAAACGGTGGTCACCATCGCCATCGTCGAGCCGCCGAGGCTGACGTTCCATCAAACGTCGACTTCGTGCAAAGGGTGCGTGTGAATCTGAATTAATTACATACCACCTACCCTAACCTGACTAACGCCCCAGTCAGACATGCAAAGGCCTAATAAGGTAGCACGAGCCGAAAAGGATTTTTTTCCACCAAAGCCAGCTGTATGAGATCACGGAAAAGAGCGTCATTTTCAAGAATCCAAGATTGTACGCCGTGAGTCATTTCGTGTGGAAAATTTCGATGCACTTGCAATTTGGTGTTCGCAGATGTGTCGCATTTCATGCTATTTTCGTATTGGCGCATTTTTGCGAACTCTCACATTTATTCGAGTTTGTTATTGTACGAAAAGCTACGCCAGTTGCTGGCTTGCAAATTGTCTTTTTTATGTTGTTATTCGGATCAGTCAGGGCCAAAAAGTTTTTGACCGAAATATCCTTTCCACGTTGGAATTTGTGTCGTTAACTCACAGGAACTTGTTGATGACGGTTGTTAAACGTTACATAATATTATGCTTTATTTCTGTGTCTAATTGGTTCTCAAATGTTATTGCATTTTTTTGGGTTTCAAGGATTCGAAAATGTCAATGTAAATTATTTTATTGTTTTTGTAAAATATTAGTAATGAAATCATAACATGAATATATCATGTTTCCAAGAAAGTTATAGTTTTGGTTCAAAGAGAATTAACTTGAAACCATGTTTTATCACAAATTGAATGTTTATGAATTTTGAGTTTTGAAAAATTGGAACAAATTGTTGCATTTAATTAACTGCATCATAATGTTTGTTTTGTTTATTTTATTTGTGAAGACTACTTTAGAAAACTAATTGCATAAAATGCTAGACAGATTTGAGTGAATCAAAAATTAAATTTTTCTGTGAATGTATTTTCAAAATATAATAATTATAGTTCAATCTTTCTTGACTTGTCCTAGAATTCTGACTGAAAATCTTGTTTAGTCTACAATTAAAATTTAAGGTCGTAACCATGATTTTTGTTACTTTGTTGTTATGATATCATAAACTTATTTTATCATAAAATAATAGTAATTTCAAGTTCGAATTTCTCAGGCAGATATTTTTATATGTCAGAAAAGAATTTATTTAACAAAGTCTCTAATGAATTTGTATGATATGACAAATTTGACATCTTAGAAATTGGATTGTAAAATGATTTTACAATTTGGTATTCAATCTTTATCTGCACTTTATGAAACTAGTAGCATAATAAACTTTCTCCCTAAAACCATCTATATCACCAAAAAATTTTAATGCCTTAAACTTTGTTGTTAAACTGAACTATGAAAAACATAGAAATTTTGATTTTGTCGCACAATTAACGATAGATGTTTTCACCAGCGTTAGAAAACAAGTTACGTAACAAATTGAGCAATTCCCACTGGAATGAAAAATTCGCAGCAGTAAACATACAACATACAATGTTTGCCCGGTTGGAACCTTCGAGAATCGCGTCGTATTTTGATGAAATCCTAGACGACACACAAAATAAGCGCGAATGTCTTCGAGATGTTCGCCGCGGAAGAAATGTAACAGCATGTGGTTGGTTTCGGTTTAGAGTCCAGTCTAAAAACAGAAGGAGCATCATCGCAATAAACATATATATACATATGTGTATGCATGCAAACGTGTACACATTCATTATACGATGTGTACGCGCTGGGAGCGAAACGAAACTGGCTCAAGTCCAAAGCGACAAACAAACAATAAATACTTTATAATCTTTATGTCTGGTCTGCGGCCGCGAGCGCCCCTCAGCTTCCTAGCAATTGCGAATAATTCATTTTTATTAATTATCTGCCCCGATGCGACAGACATGGCGACATCAGCGTGTGGCTGTGTGTTTTCCCGTTTTCTATTCTAGTCTCTATTCTTGACGCCCGCTGGCCAATGGTGACTGCGTTGCCTTTTTGGTCGTTTATTATTCACTTTTACATCATCATCAACATCTCGTATTTCACATGTTTCATTATGATGAATTTTACATCGGGTTTGTTTTGGATGTGTGTCTGTGCGTAATTTAATGGATGGTGCATTATCTTTCATTTTCGTTTGGTAGTGTCCTTAATGGACTGTTTCAAAATAATTCAATATGTATTGCTATTATATCTGGGTAGAAAAGGTAGTAAAGATTGAAATTGTAGATAATTTCCAAAAATAATACCCAAAAATGATTGATTATATTTTCAATGTAAAAAAATAAAAATTTTTGATTAACAAAAAATATATCTTAAATATAGATATTTAAAATAATCCTATTTGAATGAATTTCAAAAAAATAAAGTACAATTCATTATCTTTCAAACCGTGAAAAAATCAAGTCGATATCTTTAATAGTTTCGAAGTTATGAGTATTTTAATGCGACAACATTACAAATTTTACTTCGAAAGTTTATTAATTTATTTATTGATATTATGCATTTTTTGAAAAATCTAAACTCGACGTAAGATAGCTGAATTTATGCCCTTTAATATGCTTTTTTGATCATCAAAATCGGTCAAGTAGTTTTGGAATAACATTGAAAAGAATTCTTAGGGGAATTTACATTGGTAATTTATGTCCTGTCAAACAGACTACGGTCTTAATACCGGAAACATATCATCGAAAATCCATGATGGCCGCTCTCAATTGATTTACATTGGGGTTGCTAAGGTTAAAAATCTGGAGTTCCTTAGCAACGACACAAAGCGGTTGCTAAAATTCAAATTGATTCGAAGCGAACTATTGCTTTTATCACATTTTCTTGAATATCTCCGAAACGAACAATCCAAACTTTTCCAAATTTTCAGATTTTGTTCAATAAATATTCATGGTTATATTTAGAAATTTACAATGATAGAAATCAATTTGTTCATAAATTATTAATGATTATATAATTGGTACTGATATTCCTTAGTTTATATTTGATTTTCACGCAAATTGCTTGGTTGATTTGAATAATTGAAACGAATTTTTTAAGTTTCACAAAAACACATTGTTACATTATCTGTCTTCCTGGGGAAGAATTGGTAAATAATTTCAAAGAACCAAGAATTCCAAAAATGTTACCTAAATTTGCGAAATGGCTTGTCAAATGTAATCATACTAACATTTGTTTAAATAAAAGGGACGTTTACTAGATGTTTACCAAAATGTGCGAAAATCGTAAAAGATTAATTTAGTCGTACTCTAATTAATGATATTTGTTATAATTAATTAATTAGTCAGTACCTAATTTCGGATATAATGTGATTCATTACTGTGATTCACAATTCAATTAATTGATTAGCCGAAAGACAATGTAGGTAGTAATTTGCTAATTGGAATGCTTCATGATCAATATACCTATAAATCGACTCATTAGAATCAATGAAATTTTGATGACAAATTAAATTATTCCATGACAAAACAAATAATTTTGAAATTATTTCTCCATACATTTCATCAAATCTATTCTAGTTACATCTTGGACTTTTTATAATGATTAAATGCCAGATTATAATATTGCAATTCCCCGTGCAATATCAACGTATAAAAATAACAATAAAAAGAAAAAGTAATCACACTTAATAAAAATAAACGACGGCCGAAGGAAAGTTCCTCGATTGAGTCATTATTTTTATTAGTTTCTAACTTCTTCCGGTTCTAGTTTCCCTCATTGGTTCGCCGAGCGCGCAAAGAAGTATCCATCCCTCGTATCTTCTCTTCGGGGGCGGCTTTCCATCGAGAGCCGAATCAATAAGTAAATTAATATGTACGGCACGTTTGCCGCCTTCCATAAAGGTATATAAGCTGGGAGTTATTTTGAGCGAGCGTTTCACTTATGTTGCCGCCCCCGGTCGCATGTCCGAAAAGTATAACTTCGAGTATCCACTTCTTTATTTCTTCGCCTTGCTTTTTGCCGCGTTTGGCAGCAGCGATCCGCGCCGAATTGAAAGTGCCTGCTATTGAATAAATTTCAAGTTGATATTTCCTGTTTAATCTCGACTGAATCAATCAATTTCCAAATTGATTGCTGAATGAGAAATAATCGATTTTATTTTAATTTAATGGATCTTACAAAATCTTTAGGTTGAAATTCTTGTAACTTCTGTTTTTAAGATATTTATTGAAATTTTTTGTAATTTTATTTTATTTTCCTACAAATGTATCAATTAATTATTTTGAAAATATGACATTTTTAGACTGAAAGAAGTTTTCAATAATCTATTTGATTTGCTTTTCAGAATTTCAAGTTTAAGGATAGTGTTAATTGAAATTTTATTGCCAGAAAAATATTTGTTAGAATTTTCCAAATAAAAGTCTAAAATTGTTACCACAGTTTCTGGTGTCATTGAAGTTTTAAATACCAGAAGATTTGGTTCAATTTTCTAAAAGGAAAGAAAATCCAAAATTGTTACCATAATTACTGATGTCACGTGAAAATCATCAAATTTTATTTGACTTGTCATATCACAAGGCGTTTGATAAACTTTAAATTTGTTCCCTAATAACCAATATTTAGTTTCATGAGTTAAAATTTTAATTACAAGAAGAAAATTTGCTGCAATTTTCCAAATAGAAAGAAAATCTAAAATTATTACCCAATTTCCTGATATCACCAGAAAATCATCAAAATTTACTTCATTTATCGCATCAATTGATATCATTGATAATCCTTAAATTTGTCACCATAGTAACCAGTACTTTATTTCACGAGTTATATCCTTTTGATCACAAGTGAAATAAAGTATGTATTTTTCCCACTTGTTGAATAAAGTACATCTATAATTTATTCGATAATATACAATGTTAGTTCAAAAACTACATTATTTGATAAGATAAAATAAATTCCAGATTATCCTTAAAAAGAAGCCAAAAATGAAAATCTAAAAATTCGAATTTTAAATGCAATTCTGATGACATCATAGAAAATATATCTCCCATACATTCGCTTGTCACACTTAGTCATAATATGACGTCTGTTAACATCTTTAGCAATTTGGAGACGTCCCCCATGAGTAATGAAGTGAAATGACCAAAAATAAGAAAACAGCAGCGCGAACTTAGTCACTCATCAAATACCAACGGGACTTAAGTCATCGGTATAGTTGAACCACGCATGTGCTGGGAAAGCGTCCGAAAAGTTCACTTGCCACGACGTCATCGTTCGCCAGCCGGGAAAACAAGGGAACAGGTGCAGAAACGTGAAGTGAAGAACGCAAAACGGCGTGCGCACGCGGATTTGGACGCCGTCTACGACGATGGATCTCACTCGGCTTCGACCCACTTGGATGCGGTTGCCAAAAATTTCCCACACACACACACCGTTTTCCCAACGAGGAAATTCGGCGCACACGCACGCGTGAAGTAAATCGACTTGAAACGTGACTCACTCGCGCATTTTTTCGTCGTCGCGAGAAAATCTTCAACAAATATATTCACGCTGACATTACAATATACACCAAGTGTTATCACAAATAAGAAATGAAAAAACAAGCGATTTTTTTATCAGAGTTGACGAGAGATACAAAAAATTAACAGGAGGATTGTTTTATGGTGTTGAAAATCACGAGTTAATTTGCGGTATTATTGTACGTTAGATTAGACGACAGGTTAGAATAACGAAAAATAAGACATAAATTTCAAAGTGACATTAATTTTCTGTGTCCATTTGAACTCACGCGTTGGCTTCGTGTGAGCAAATCCCAACGTGGGCGTCTTTTATTATCCTGCGATGTAAAATTATCCCGCAAGCATTTTAACATCTCCATGTTGTCAGATGGGCAACGATTGTACTCCATAAATTACACTATTCTTGTTGTTATCACGTCGATAACAAACACATATATCTCCATGTTAAAAGCCTAATAAAACGCCTACAACAAAAAGGATAACATTACATCGTCCATTCGCAATGCTACATCTGAAATTCAGGACGTCATCAACTTTTTTGCTCGCTTTGTATTTGATGTGCTGAAGCAATGCAATTTTTTGATTTTGTAACTTTTTCACCGCGTTCTATTTTTTGCACTCGCGCTTCATATTCATCCAGCGAACGCATTCTTCCGCTGCACGAGGACTATTTATTCCCGCCACGTTCTTCCGGGCGTGTCGTCGTGGAAGTCAACTTCCGGCCTGCGATTGTTTTCTTTTTATTGCGTCGTGCCGCGACATTCCGCGCGTCTTGCATTCAAATCGCGCCATCAGTCCAAATCCCATTTTGATTTAAATTATTCAATTTTCCGCGCTCACTTTCTGCGCTATGACCGGATGATGGCATTGCCACATCGTAGCCGCCATTTTTAATTTGACATGAAGCGACAGGTGATTGTCTTGTAGAGTTATGCGTCTGTTTGTAGTCACCATCGAATTCTTATATACCAAGAGCGAAATAGTGAGTGTTGGAAAAAGTCTTCCAGACATTTAAATTTTGACAACTTTTGAGTGTGCACTCCTTTTTCGTGTCATGTGTATATGAAAATTAAAAATAAGTCACTAGAGAGGAATAACTGTAAAGTGCAGAAGAATAAGATGAAACGATGTGGAAATGAGAGAGTTGCAAGTTCTTCTTTGATGGAACTTTTAGTATGGATGAGATAAGAAAGAGGAGAATCGAGGTTCTTGTATTTGGTGTCTTTGTCGGTGTATTTCGAGTGATTTATAACGTTTGAATTGCTTCCAAAAAGTTGAACCGCCCATGGCGAAGACGCCATCATTAAAATAGCCTTGCACAATTAGACGATAAATTAACAAAAGTTTCCCGAGTGTATTTTCGGCTTTATTGTTTTTTGAGCTATTAATATTGTTGACCAATAAATGTAGATAAGTGTGAAAATGCAAAATTACAGAGAAGATAGTTAAATTCAAGAATTTGTAAGACAATTTCACATGTCAGATAAAAAAGAAGAATTGAATCCTTTAAAAACTACAAGTCAAAAATTTTTACAAAATTCTTATGTCATATCAAATTAACAAAAATTCATTTACCCAAACATTTTGTTAACAACAATTTGTTATCATAGTAACCAATGTTTTGTTTCATTTCACTCTCATGTGAAAGAAATAATAATTTCACTCACTTGTGAGATAATTCAATTTTCCTCATTAGTACAAAAAATTATGATTTAAATAACATGTGAAATCTCTTTAAGCAAAAAAAGATTTGTAGATGGCGTTTTTGTGGTGATGTTGTTCGACTGCGGGATGCTCAACTATAAAATTTTATATTTTGATCCGTTATAGGCAAAGCTATTAACCCAATTTGGCGAATGTGTCATTTCGTTCGGTGTGCTCGTCGAGCGCATCCAGACAGAACGAAAGCATCTAACAACTATTGCTGACTCGGCTGGGCTCTCTTCGCCGATGGCTTTTATGTCGCCGTATAAAGTACAACAAAAATCATCATTGTGATTACAATCACTAAAGTCTCTCGCTGGATAGTGTGGCACTTCGGCCGCGTTTTTGCTTCCTTGTGCCGAAGAACCACATGCATATTCATGAAGGAGGAGGAAAAAGCATCCGCGAGAACAAGTTAATTTATTCTGGAATTTTTTAATTTTTAACCGCAGCATTTGCAAGGATAATTCGGAGATATTTTATGGTCCGCCCACGCTGTGTTACTAATCGTAAATTTCAATGTAGACAACTTACATCGACCACGTTCTGTGTTTGTGTTTCGCGTTGCGAAAGTACATTGTGGTCCAAATTTTGTTTTTAAAGTAGTTAAAACATGGAAAGTTTTATTTGGATTTTGTTTCTTGGTGGGAAGGTTTAAATGTGATATTAAAGCAGATGACAAATCTATAGGAAATTTTAAAATTGGAATATCTGTGGGTTCTAGTAACTAGGTTCGATTAGTTTACCATTTCTTGTTTTGCAGGATAATTCATAAAAGATCATCTTAAGAAAAAGTGAGGACGGTAAATTTTTTCAAATGATATATAGGCTCTGGAAATTTGTGAAGTCTAGATGACATCCTTTTAGAATTTTCTTCATGGCTTGACATGCTAGAAAAATATGTATCTGAAAATTGAACCATTAAAGATCCAAAGGACTATTAAAAAAAAGAGAAGATCTTACCATTGTTAGATGTACATCTGAAAGAAATCTTCAGGAAATTTTAAATTCACGTATTTCTATGTAGTATCTAAAATTCTGATAATTACATGGACGTGAAATATTTCTGAAAATAGCAAAATTTGTATGAGACATGTTTTGGGGGGCACCCCAAAATCTTTTTCTGAAGATAGGTAAAATTTGATAGATTTTGAAATAGTAAAACTTCTGATGATAATTGAAGGATTCGAAGTATTTTTGGGATTTTGAGCAAGAAAATTTATAATAGGAACTTGTTTGGGAAATTGGTAGAGTTAGAAATTTGGAACTGAATCCATTTTTACTGAATGGAAAAAAACTAAAAAAATTTGAAATTAAAATTTCATTTGATATGGTATCAGAAAAAAATTTCAAAAAAAACATCCACAAATTACAAATCAATCACTGTGATTTTAAAGACCAAAAAATCCTGAATCCAAACTTTTCAAAAACCATCTAAAACTGAATCAGACAATTTCTTCACCTCACATTGCAAAAAACCTCATGTTACCAAATATCTCCCAGAAATAATAGCCTTTTAAAACAAAACTCTTAGTATAAACACCGACATCTTTTTCTGATGAACATCAATAAACGTTTTTTGGGTTAAAAGACTGTGGTCAGAATAGTTTTATTGGCATTTCGTTGGGATTTATACTCGGTCCGAGATTACAACACACGAAACATGAAAATCTCGTAAAAATAGATCCGTTGTCATGTGTCACAATAGAATCGCGTAATGTAATATAGTATACTAACTGTAATGGCTGCCTCATTTTTTCTTTTTTTTTCTTCTTCTTTTTCTTCCTTTTCCTTCAGTTCTTGGCTTTCATGCGTCTCTGAAAGCGCGGCTTCTGAATGCACAATGTGAAGAAAGAGCAGCAATGGTGCATGAGGCGAGAAGAGCAAAGAGAGAGAGAGATCTTCTTAATTAAAAGAACATTTCGTAAGCGATGTGTAAACGGCTGCCATGTGCGACGCGAGTACATTAGCCAGTTGGTACGCAATGCATTTTCATGCCGCTCCTCGTCTTCGTCCTGCATGTTTTGAGTCCATGGAGGCAGGAGAGAGACTGTTGGAGGCAGCAGAGGTAAAAAGCAAAGCCGAGATGGCATCCGGCCAACAATCCAAGAAACTCACTGCTGCCACTGCTCTCATTTGCAATTCGGTTTTTGTTATGAAACGCGTTACACAAACTTGCGGCGAATAACGCAAAATAAACAGCAGTGGACGAATGGCCAATGGTTATTAACATCGATTAAACAACATCATTGATTTTCTAAATGGCTTAATTCTATAATAAATTTAGAGCAAAAAAATGAATTGAAAAGAAAAAATATCAAAAATGTGTAATAAGAGTAAATCTCGTAAAAGAATTTAAGGATTATTGCAGAATTCCAAGAGCATCAAGTATAATTTTTGATATCCACATTGAAACAATAATTTTCCATTTAGTAAGTCCTCTAATTTAATAACGAATTCGAAAATTAACACTGAAATCAAAAATCAAAGAAAAGAAGTATGGATTATTTGCAAGACTATCAAAGCAATAAGGATAATTCAGGATATTGATAACACATTGATAGTCATTGATTAACATCTTTTCTGATTTTCCAGTTTATAGAAGGAACAATCAGTTCCAATATACTCAAAATTGGACTTTGTAATTAAATTGCAAAAGGAAGAAAATGAAGACGATTTGCAGAAAAAAATTTGAAGAAAAAATATTCAAAAAATGTAGCAATATCCTTTTTTGAAGATTAAGGATCATTCTCATGATAATGATATTATTAGAGATAATTGTCGATATGAATGTTTAAACGATTGTAATGACTAACTTATCAAAACATAAACAAATGAAATTAACAGTTAGAATTTACTTAGAAGAAAACAAAAATGACTTATAAGGCTTTAAATTCAATATTGTCCTATCATCGATATTGATATTCAATTGATTTTCTAAATTTTTAAATTATAGAACAAGTTAGAAAAACAATTCCAGTATAAAAATTCAAAAATTTATAGTAATATTATTGAGGCAATTAGAATTATTTTCATAATAATAATATATAATCATAATAATATAGACAATATCATCAATTAAATGTATAACTGATTTTCCAAAAAACTTAATCATACAATGAAATTCAGTATGAGAATAAAGATTGAAAATTGGTACATAACCTAGAATTGCAAAAGAATCAGGAGTAACTTCAATTTCAATATTGAATTATCAGCATCATTACTGATTTTGAAAATGTCTTATTTGGATTGTTAACACAAAGAACTCAGCTCCAAGCAAACAAAAGTGTCGATGTAATCATTTGGAAAATTCTAATATTATCACAGATTGAAATCATTATCTGATCAAAATCATACTCAAATTCGGATCAAAATCATCATTCAAAAATTAGCATGCAAAAAAACAAATGTAGCTTATAGATCTTTCTGGAAGATCCATCAATCTTGAAAATCGATAATAGTGATCAACTCCTATCAAAAAAAGAAAACTTATTTAAATGTTGGAAATCCGGAAGGAAGTAGCATTTAAGCAATCCTCAAATTGCGTGCATCAGTCAAGATGATAAAAATCCTTGAAACTGAAGTCGCCATCGAGAAGAGCCAACCAAAGTGGCATGAAGACCATGCGTCTGCCCTGGTAGCTGCCAGCCGTACGTGACAAACGAGTAATTAAACTGCTTGTTTTATCGGACGGCGGCGGCTCGACTCTAATGACTCTCCTCCTCAGCTTGCACTTGTTCGCCGCCCCCGCATGACGAGAACTCGCCCTACAAAGCCGTCCGTCCGTCTGCCATGCGATTCCATGACATGACACGACGTTAATGTCTAATCGCAGCAAATAAAGTGCGCTTAAGTGCTGAAACACTTTGTCTTTTGTTTCAACATCATATTTATCTCTGTATCGATAACGCTTGTTTATTTTTAGCACAAATGAGTAGAAAGCATAAAGGATGTTACCAAAATATGAAAGACAAGCAAAAAATTATGAAGATCTCAATTTATACTTCAATTTTGATATATATTCGTTGCTTGGAACAACGTTGAGTAATCTAGCAAAATTGGTTATTAAAAACGCAAAATTCTCGCAGGCAAAACAAGCCTCATTGAACTACGTATGACTCTTTAACAATTGGGCGCAATTAAACAAAAGTAAGAACCAAATTATAGGCCCTGATACACTCTTTCTAAAAATTTATGGATTCATGCTCTTTTGGCCATTGGGAGAGCAGAAATTACGTTCGAAGAAAAAAAATTGAAAAAAAAATGGTAGCGAAAAAAGCAAAATGAAATTCTTAAAATCGTTCAAGTTTTAAAAAATGTTCATATCTCCGAAACTAATGGACCATATTTTGACGAAAAACTAACATTGGTCGTGGTCCCGAATCTGTCCGGGACTCAGAAATACCCGAACTGAAAAGATGGGGTCCTGAAAATGCAAAATTTTCGCTTTTTTTGCTCATTTAACTGCATATAACTTTTAAACCGTTGGACCAATTAAACTAAAGTTAAAACCAAATCGTAGGCCTTGACGAGCACTTTCCAAAAATCTATGGGTTCGTGCCCTTTTGGTTAAGGGGAGAGCGGAAATCGTGTTCGAAGAAAAAAATTGAAAAAAAAGTTTTTAGCGAAAAAAGCAATATAAAATTCTTAAAATCACTCGAGTTTTCAAAATTTCTCATATCTCTGGAACTACTGGACCGATTTGGACGATTGAAAAAGCATTTTTCATGTTTTGACGAAAAAATAACATTGGTCATGGTCCTGAAATTGTGCGGGATTCGGAAATAAGAAAGTTCCAAAATGGGGCACCTAAAAATGCAAAATTTTCGCTTTTTTTCGCTCATTTAACTGCGCATAACTTTTAAACCGTTGCACCAGTTAAACTAAAATTGGAACCAAATTGTAGGTCTTAATGAGCACTTTCCAAAAATGTATGGGTTCATGCCCTTTTGGTCGTGGGGAGCGCAGAAATCGCGTTCAAAGAAAAAAATTGAAAAAAAAGTTTGTAGCGAAAAAAAACGATACGAAATTCTTAAAATCGCTCGAGTTTTCAAAAATTTTCATATCTCCGAAACTACTGAACCGATTTTGATGATTCAAAGGGCATTAATAGTATTTTGACGAAAAAATAAGATTAGTCCTGGTCCCGAAACTGTGCGGGACCCAGAAATATCTGAACTTGAAAANATTGTAGGTCTGGATGAGTACTTTTGGCCCCAGGGAGGGCAGAAATCGCGTTCGAAATCGCGATCAAATTATTAAAATCGCTCTAGGTTTCAAAAATTTTCATATCTCCGAAACTACTGGACCGATTTGGATGATTCAAAGGGCATTTATAGTATTTTGACGAAAAAATAACATTGGTCCTGGTCCCGGAACTCTGCGGGACTCAGAAATACCCGAACTTGAAAAATGATGTCCTAAAAATGTAAAATTTTCGCTTTTTCGCTCCTTTAACTCTGAAGACATCATAAAAACCTTGGAAAATGTATCCTAGATACAACCAACCCTCAAATAAAGATATACAGAATAGCGCAACTTGAATAATCACTCAACTGCTTCAATCCCGAGAAAATATACCATGAGATCCTTGATTCGAGTAAAATATGTTAATGAGAATTAGTACTCCGACGACTCTTGTTGGGCCTTCCTTGGCTTGTGATAATGCCGAACAAAGCAGCCAACTATCGCGTGGATTCGTTTACGTGAAAGAAATTGAAGGATGATGGTGCTGAAGCACTTCATTCATCCAAGCGCTGGTACGTGCAAGCCGAGCTCGTTCTTGTTTTACATATAAATTAAGGGGACATGAAGAGTTGGCGATAATATCGGAGTTGGAAATGCGAGCGTAACTATTTTACATGCTGCGCATACAAACTTCAATGGCGTGCAACTCTCAATTCCCCATTTGGCCCTCGAAACAAATGTCCCGACGATGATTTAACAGATTTGTGCAATCAGAAACTCAATTAACGTTTATACGTTTGATAAAATATTCAAAATATTGCTGTTTGCCAGCGTTTGTGTAGTGTAAATAATGTGCAATTGCGTTTTCATTGCTTGGATTATTAAAAAATGAACGAATAATGAAATGTTCCGGAAATGCAATTAAAATCCAAGTTTGTTATGCTTTGAAATTATTGAAAATAGTTGAATTGAAATTTCAAAAATCACTGCAACATGGAACATTCAAATCAGCTTAACTTTGTTTTATATTGATTTATTTTTCGAAACAAATGACGATACACCAAATTTCAGTTGTTTTTGAATAAATTTATTGCTAATTTTTACAATTCAAAGTGTATATTAAAATTGAATGATTTATTATCAAGAATGGAGATGTAGAAAATCAATACCAGAAGCATTTTGGATTTGGAAGATTTAAAACGAAGATTTTGAAGTTAAATTAGTTCAAAGCAGTATCTAACTTTGAAAAACGGAAACAAAAGGCTCTGAAATTCAAACAACAAATGCATATTCTCGCAAAACGCCCATCTTCGGGTCGCATGTGTGGAAGAGGGAATGTAACCAGCACGAATGGATGAATGAACGGAATAAACGATGGAACGAATGAGCGCGTATGCATGTACGACGCAATTTCACACTTAATTTAATGAAGGTGTAAATTATTCATACGCCGTGTGCGAAATGACACGTGCATTCATCTCGACATGCTCGCACATCCGAGCCTCAGCGTATAGCGAAACGCGTGCTGAATGCATGCATTCTATTTGTTGCACACAGCATTGTAAACCATCTTTAAGCGCGCTGGAATTGCACATGCGAAGAAGTTCGGTGTAGTGTGGCATGTTTTCGATATACGCGAGTCTCGCACGAGTTGAATTGCCTCGAAAACGCCGCTCTGGTGGACGAGAATTGCACATGCGATCCATCCGAGTGTGCGCCATTCGCGCATTTGCTGCATTTGTTGCACGTGCCATTTCGGACACAATGCGAATGAATGAAATATGTTGTGTGCGAATCGTCTCCGACTGTTTAGGTAAATATCTACGAGATAAAACTCGTTTAGCTCTTTAGGGTATGGCAATTCATGTGTGGTTTATGCCATATTTAGTAATCTTCATGAAGTTTTTCTTTGAGGATTCGAGATGGAAATGTGAAACTGGTTCAAATTTGCGGACTGAATTCTTGTAACAAGATCGTTTGTTAATTTGTTCTAGAACTTTCTGGTATCAAGTTACCACCTTTATGATTGGATTGTAAATGGGAGAGATTTGACTTGCAGATTAGACCCACACAAAGATTTGGGAAATTGATCTTGAGTCATAAAAATCAAATCAGCAACTATAAAATAGAATTTGAAGTGTCTCTTGACAATTTCTCCAAAATTGCATCATATACTCAATTCCCCAGAGAACAATTGTCGAAAAAAAAATGTAAACAATTATCTCATTATCACGTAATCAAGTACTACAATGACTATATTCATTATCAATCTCTCATTGTGAAATCCTCAAACACCAGGTGCCCAAAATTGATCAAAAGTGTCTCTAATTCAGAAATCAAAAACAAGCTCTATGAAATGAAGTTTGAACTTCATGGACCTCTCCGAATGTACAAAAGCAAAACGAAGGGACGAAAAACGAGTTCAGAAAAGGTAACAATGAAAACCCAGAGAACCAGATGGTTGGAAGTTGGAAGCGTTGGCCCATTGAGGGCTAACGAACGCAAATCAAGATGGAATTGGAATTGGGCGCGATGCATCTCACCATCAGCATCAGCCAACGATCAGATAAGCGCGTTATTGTTATGCGCGCATAAAAACGATGGCCCCACGATGTATAGGTACATATAAATTTATAATGGGCAGGAGTCGAGTGCAGAATATCGTATATGGAAGCAGCAAGTCGCATGAATGAAAGCCTGCTGGACGTTGACATATCGCGAAGACAATTTGAGCCCCATTGCGATGCATGGACGTGATTTACGAATTGAGAAAATGCCATCAATTATATGGATCCTCTAACGGATTGGATTGATGGCCAATTAAATTCGACAACGGTATCTCCCATTTCGGATGTGGTCTTTGTTTTATTCAGAGGTGTCAAAAGTTTGTGTCAAAAATGCAAAATTTTCGCTTTTTTACGCTCATTTAACTGCGTATAACTTTTAAACGGCTGGACCAATTAAACTAAAATTGGAACCAAATTGTAGGTCTTGATGAGTACTTTCCAAAAATCTATGGGCTCATGCCCTTTTGGTTATGGGGAGAGCAGAAATCGCTTTCAAAGACAAAAGTTGAAAAAAAAGTTTGTAGCGAAAAAAACGATAGGAAATTCTTAAAATCGCTCGAGTTTTCAAAAATTTTCATATCTCCGAAACTAATGGACCGATTTGAATGATTCAAAGGGCATTTATCATATTTTGACGAAAAAATAACATTGGTCATGGTCCCAAATCTCTGCGGGACTCAGAAATATCCGAACTTGAAAAATGGAGTTCTAAAAATGCAAAATTTTCGCTTTTTTTCGCATCTTTAACTGCGTATAACTTTTAAACAATAGGACCAATTAAACTAAAGTTAGAACCAAATTGTAGGTCTTGATGAGTACTTTCCAAAAATGTATGGGTTCATGCCCTTTTGGCCCCAGGAAGTGCAGAAATCGCTTTCGAAGAAAAAATTTGAAAAAAAGTTTGTAGCGAAAAAAGTGATATGAAATTATTAAAATCGCTAGAGTTTTCAAAAATTTTCATATCTCTGAAACTAATGGACCGATTTTGATGATTCAAAGGGCATTAATAGTATTTTGACGAAAAAATAACATTGGTCCTGGTCCCGAATTTCTGCGGGACCCAGAAATATCCGAACTTGAAAAATGGGGTTCTGAAAATGCAAAATTTTCGCTTTTTTTTCGCTCTTTAACTGCCTATAACTTTTGAACCGTTGGACCAATTAAACTAAAATTGGAACCAAATTGTAGGTCTTGACGAGCACTTTCCAAAAATGTATGGGTTCATGCCCTTTTGGCCCCAGGAAGTGCAGAAATCGCGTTCAAAGAAAAAAATTGAAAAAAAAGTTTGTAGCGAAAAAAGTGATATGAAATTATTAAAATCGCTAGAGTTTTCAAAAATTTTCATATCTCCGAAACTAATGGACCGATTTTGATGATTCAAAGGGCATTAATAGTATTTTGACGAAAAAATAACATTGGTCCTGGTCCCAAATTTCTGCGGGACCCAGAAATATCCGAACTTGAAAAATGGGGTTCTGAAAATGCAAAATTTTCGCTTTTTTTTCGCTCTTTAACTGCCTATAACTTTTGAACCGTTGGACCAATTAAACTAAAATTGGAACCAAATTGTAGGTCTTGACGAGCACTTTCCAAAAATGTATGGATTCATGCCCTTTTGGCCCCAGGGAGTGCAGAAATCGCTTTCGAAGAAAAAAGTTGAAAAAAAAGTTTGTAGCGAAAAAAGTGATATGAAATTATTAAAATCGCTAGAGTTTTCAAAAATTTTCATATTTCCGAAACTAATGGACCGATTTCGATGATTCAAACGGCATTTACCATATTTTGACGAAAAAATAACATTGGTCATGGTCCCGAGTTTGTCCGGGAATCAGAAATACCAGAACTTACAACATGGGTAGTACAAAGATACAGTTTTCGTTTTTTACCATCTAAAAAATTCAGTGCAGCTTGTAAGGCTGTATCCGTTCTTTCTGGTCTTTTGCCGTCTTCAACTGTGCATTCGGTGCAATGCAGTTCGACGTCTCATTATCCATGAGCGCGTATGCGGGGCGCCATCTGATCTCCTCCGATAAAATATTACAGCCATTTTTCATTCAGCTCGTGCGCGCTCGCTTTGTCCTCGTTTTCTTCACTCTGTTCTGCATCGTGGTAACTTTACTTTGGCTTGCGCTTGCACTTAGCATACATCCACTCTTCGCATCTTGGCCAATGTGCATGTATGCTATAGGGCCCCATCAGCAGCCGTTTTCGGCTGTCAAATCGGCGAGTTGATCAGCAGTCTTCGTCGTCGACGTCGTCGTAGTCTAAAGCCAGTTGCCAACGTCAGTCAGTGCGCGATCGTTGAGGGGGTATTAAAATTTCGCCCCATCAGCTCCAGAACGGCAGCAGCAGCAGCAGCAGCTCGTGCCGAGTCTTCTGCAACCCTCCGCTGCCCTCGTTTGACTCTTTCTTCTTGTTTTTCCCCCAGGCTTTCCCAGTCCTCAGTTACTGCTTGCAGCAGCGGGATTTATTTTTTGCGCCGCATTTTTTCCCTTGTTCTTGAGTCGCTGTTTTCGTCATGGACGTCGTCATCGTCAGAAACAAAGTCTTCAGGACTTGCTTCTCTCATTTTGATTCTTCTTATTATAATTTCGAGAATGTGTATTGTGTAGAAACCCGAAACGCCCTGGCTTGTTTCTTTGAAAACAAAAAATATTCAATATCAAAAAGATCCTTTTTTGTAGTTGAGTGATGAATTATTTAATTTTGAAATGAGGTAACCCCAAAGAGGATATCCAAGTATCCAGACACTAACGAGGTTTCCCTATCAGACAGCCAACATGCAGTTGGACATCGTTTGAATAATCATTAATGCAATCTAAACGTAATTACACTCTGCATGGCACTCTTCTTAATTAAAAATGCCTTCTGCACTCATTTGGATATGTACATCCAACTTGGTCCACATTTTCCATTAGCCTTATGGATTATTTGAAGTTTGTTTGAAAAAAAAAATGAAGGCAGAGTCCCAAAATGCGCCAACTATTGATTGAAGTCCAGAGAATGATGGGACCACCAATAAGAAAACTGGAGACAATTCCAAACCGGAAATTGAATCGCTGCCAGTCTCTCCGATACTTATCCCCTTTTGGGGCGGTGACATTTCCTATTTCCTGATGGCATTCCGGATGCATTGCAGCCGTTCAGGATTTGAGGATTTTCGTCGAATGTCGACGCAATCGTCGGAATACTAATTTACCCATGCAATTTCTGCACCCAATCCTCATCGATAATGATGAACCATACAAAAAGAAATTTGCTAATGCAGGCGAAAGATTCAGCTGTACGATGGTGGATCGAAGATGGTACGATGAGGAAGAAGTTGGTTGCTCCACACAAGTTTTCAGCCTCGATCCACGCAACTGTATACATCAAAACTCTACTGCTAGGTAGTCATTGCTGAAGAGCATAAATATCATACATGGTCCACTCCTAACTTACCCCAGCCCAGAATGGGTCATTCCAATGGGACCATCCTATAGGAATCTGTAGAACCATCTCCTAAGAGTTCTGGTACAAGATATTCCCAATTCCAATAGAAGCCCAGAAAGAGAATAAGTTTGAGGAACCCAATCTGAAGAACAACACCCTATATGGCCCAACTCAATGTCGACGTCGACGACGTGGATGAGACGAACGACGGACCCGATGTGTGCGGATGACTATGTGTCTGTGCACCGCCGCCGCCGACGTCGACGACGACGACGAGGAGGACGACGACGACGTCGGCGAGGAGTGCGCCAACGAACGAACGAAGGCACGAAGAACCAGGGGCCCCGCCGAATGATTAATGATTGGATGTCAGGTCCGTACGTAGTACGCCCGACTCAACTCGGCCCCGGCACACAAAGCCAGCCGCACAAGCCATCCTGCTCATCCATGGTCTCCACTCACTCTCTCTCATTCAGCGAGGGATATGTGCAATGCGGGAAGTGAGGCGCAGAGGATGGCTGGTTGGTTGGGCGAAGGCATCTTATATGCCATCATCCGCGAACAGCAACAACAACGCTACGCGTATAACCTTAAATATGTGGATGGATGTGAAGCCAGCAGCCAGCGGTATCAGCATGCATTGGAAAAACATCAGCTAGAGACGCTGAAGACACAACTTGAATAAGGGAACCCCGAACGAAGAGTTGGAAGCCACATCAATGGTTTGGGTTGGGTGGTTTGGAGTTGAGGAACTTCAAGGTAGTGAGTGTAGGAACCTGGGAGGGTTTCATGGGTGAAGTTGCAAAATTTCGGAAAGGTTCTCCTGATGGTTTCGTGGGTAGGGGATCTAAAGGTATTGATCTCACCTTTGATCAAAGTTTGGAATATCAACTCTGTAGTAGTCAACTTCAAGTCTTCTAGAAGGGAACAGAAGCTTTGAAGTTTGACAGAGGCATAGATAGTTCAGAATGGTTCTCCCATGGTTCTGAAGAGTTGCAGTGTTATTTTACTTTACCAAGGGCAAATTATATTTGATACAGAAGATCCTTGAATGCCCTAGGTTCTAAACTCCTTTAGAACCTCCTAGAAGAGGTCTTTCTTCTGGTTCCTAGATAGATATCTACATTTCTGGGTCTTGTTCAAATTCCTGTTTAGTGGTGTTTTTGCTTTCCTTCTAAATTTCATATCGTCAAGCACTATTTGTTACAGACATGTTCAAGCCTTAGTAAGGCTTAGTACCATAGTACTTTGAAATATTCCAGAAACTACCTTTTTGGTCCCAAAAACAAAACTATCATACAAAATGTTAGTCATCTGAGGAACCTCTTAAAGTGAGTTGTAAATAACTTTCCATCAACCCATGATAAGGCATCATTGTCAATTTTCTAAAGCATCAATGCTACCGGAACTGATTTGATAACTGTGGACAGAAGCCCAGCAATATGGACCTTGCAAATCTGCAAACCGCAACTTCATACTTCCGTGTTGTCCTCAAAGAATCTCCCATCACAATGCCATCATAAAATTTGGCACACGAACATGCCAAATTGCAACCCTTTGAAACCACTTTCTGAAAGACCCTTACTACAGCTGCTACCGTCACGCTGATTACTACCATCTTTCAAGCCCAGTTCTTTATCTCCACGATTTTGAAAGTTGTGCATAAAATGTAGGCCAAAGAAATGCAGAATGCGGAAAATTTGCATACATTTGCATGATAATAGGCTGAACGCAAAGGGTTTCTAATTGGGATTTTGAAAGTAGGTCATGATTTATGACCATACACCTACTGGTTCACAGTGGAACATGGTTTTCGGAATTCAATTTCCAAATCTACTCAAAGTTGGAAGTCTTGAAGCTCACTGTCTGTTGGTTTCTGGGGCATTGTCATCGATTGATGTTTGATGAAAGTATTAAACCTAATGTCATGTCATGTCTTCTCGGGGATCAAGAGCAAGTTGTTTCTGGTTGGTCATGGTAATGGTAGGCTAAATATGCTCTATATGGTATAGTCTCGTGGTTTTTGTTGGCTTGGACATGCATGAAACATGCAATGGAAATATCATCGAAGCATCGGTGTTCGTCGGGTTGGGGCCTATCTGATGATGGTGATGATGATGATGGCGATGATTCGGCAAAATCGACGCGAGCGCCGCCGCACGGTTTCGTCCCGTCTCCTTAATAGAATCACTTTCGATTACGCGCCCAGCGCCGCGGAAGGCGCTCATAACGGTCGCGTAATTGTTTCGTCAAGAATCGAATGATTGAATTTGAATTGAATTTCCTATCCCCTTGCATCTCCGCCATGCGTCCAATCGGCTCCTATCTTAATTAGTTGTAATTCAGGCCTTCTGGACTACAGTCTCTTAGCATCTCTTGCTTCCAGACACTTTGTTGGTAACCCCTTCGTTGGAAGGATTCCTGGAACCTTGCCAATTACACATTTGCTTCTTTTTGTTTTTGGTGTTACTTGGAGCGGCCATCTTGAATGCTGACGTCAGCTTGATGAAAGATGCTCATCCGGCCATACGGTTATTGTTTTCTATCTTTTTTTTTTCGGGGATCCACGATACCCCCTATGCATGTGAAGTAGTGCAGCCCCTACCCTAATCTGGTCTGGTCGGGGCCCCCCGATGGTCTTCACTGCACCGAAAACGAAATCAGCGGGACGTCGGCAAATTGAAAACAAGCTGGGGCCAACCATGCTCCATGATGGCAGACTGTTATTACCAATTCCAATATGTGTATCGGCTGCCATTTGGTCTTAGTCACACGAGTTACTCATCGGAATCAAACTATACTCTTGAATTTGGTTCGGGAAGTATCAAAAAAATATTAAATCCAAGTTGAAGTTAGGGTCTCGGTTACTGTTGAAGTACAGAAGCATTCGAGGAAAGCAGGTTTCTTTGGGTCTGGGTCTTCCCCCGATTTGAGATCCGCATGGCTTGAGATGTTTTTCATTAGACCTCGATATTATTAGATTAGTAGGAGTTGGATATAATGTCTGAAAATGCCAGAAATCAGTAGAAAGGACTTATGGGGGAAAAGTCTTGAAGAGTCCAGTGGGAAACAACTCCAGGGCCAAATCACATTATCATCTTTAATTAAATGTTTCTTGACAGGGGAGCCTCCCAAAGATCTGGAAGATATTTTGAGAGTATCTTACAGTTTTCCGAGAGTTTGGTACATTAGACTATTGAATCGGAAGGAATTCTGACCCAAGTGTTGATTTGATAACCCAAGTAGAAGTTGGATACTAGACGGGATTGGCATAGTTTGGGGCAGCAGTAGTGTTGGTGGTTGGTGAGTAGGGTGAAGGACATTAGATCGGCAGGCAATCACCGCGTTGCAGGGAGTTTTGGACCATTCTGGATGCGCGCAGAATCCTAATTTTCCAACGAAGACTGATTCACTCACGTTCTACGCCCATACCCTTGGTTCCTCCAGTAAAAATCCCCAAGTCTTATGACCTTGATGCACTTCCAACCCAAGTTAGACTATGGCCCAAGATCCAAATCTAAAGTCACCTTCCTCAATCACCTCAACCCACATCAATTAAAGCAAGAAACTAATTAACCGACACCAAATTGATTTCCAATCTGGTTCCGAAATCCTTGGATATATGTCATCGTAGTAGATTTGGACCCGATCATAAATCAGTACGAAAAAGGCGGTAAATTATCTGTGTAATTACAAGTGCGAACGGAACAATGAGCCAATTACTCTCCCGCCAGCTTTCATCATCATCCACAGAGCTCCAAGAGTCTGCACTCTTCAGATGAGTCGCCTTCATCTTTGCGATCAAGATGAACGCACGCGCGGATACAATTTACATACATATGACAGGCTCGAGTCTGTAGTCTGTAGCTAGGTACCCAGATAGCAATTACATTTCCGAACAAAAACACAGCTTGGTCGGAACCCAGATATTCAAGTTCGGGTGGGTAGTGTATAGTAAGCCGAAATCTCTGAAGCGATTGATAGCTAGGGCATCGAAAAATAAATGCGTTTTCGCCGCGTGATGCGCTAACTGCATGACTTCCAACCGACCAACGTTGGACCTGCTATAGGTTAACTGATTAACTGACTTTTATGCCGCCAAAGAGTGTGGTTTGAGCTGAAGCCAAGCTGAAATTCCAACGGTAATCATGTTTTGGTCTCGGGGTCAAGTTGTATATTTCCAGGATATGCCTTTTTGAGGTTATACAATAGTTGAACCTTCTAGGACCACTTTGACTATCAGACCCTAATGTTTCAGTAATTGGTATTTCTAAGTTTTTGAACATTTCGAAATTATATGTACTGATGTCCCATGGTAATCTTATCAAAACAACCTCAATTGTTGTATTTTACTTTGATCTCTGACTGCAACACTCGCATAACTTGCATTGTCGTCGTTTTTGGTCTGTTTGTTGCTCACATATTTTGGGCTTCAAGACTCTAGTCGTACAGACCTCAATTCGAGGTGGTTGTGGTGTGCAACGTGCGAGCACGTAAAAATATCGTCGAAACGTAGAAACGAGACCGGCTGATAGCTGTCACCCATCATCGAAAATCATTAATAATGTCGAACGCAGGAACTCACGACGCACACACGAAATTGTTTGCGTTCGCATCGCATCGAGAAATGTGCACATAGAGCAAAGGCAGCAAACGACAGACACGTCACTTGGTCTCTGACGTTTGACGTGCCTCTCTTTTGGAGTCGTTGCAGTCGAATATTTTCGAAAACTAAAGCGAATAATAATAAATGGAAAACGACGACCACGACTGTCATGGAAGCGGCTTTGGTAATGGCGGAGTAGCTTCTGCCCCTTTTTCCAAAAGGACAAAGAGTTCAACACTTTGGGTGTCTATGACTAGCTTCCAAGTGTTCAGAACCTCAAAAGTGGAGTTACCAATGTACTATTGTGGGTTAACTGTGTCATAGGGCACTGTAAGGCACTGTACAACAGTTGGGAAGTGTTTATACAGATTCTGAAGTTCTCATGGTGATGAAACCTGATCATTTACAGATTATGCCCACACCATCTTCAGAGGTTGGGCTTGAGTGATTGAAACATTGCATCAATGTCTCATTTGGCGCATTCTTCAAATAATTATTTTCGCCTTCGTCATCGCACGTCGCCATCATCGGTGGCGCGCGGTGTTACTCTGCTGCTGGTGCTGCTGCTGGTGGTTGTGGTGGCTAATAGATGTGATTAACTAATGCTGCCTGATTGAATGAAGACGAGGAGCAAGTGCACTCGAAGTGTGATAAAGTAATCACGACCGATGGAAGGAAAAACTTCTGAACTCAGCGAGCTTGTTATCCTAATCGCTCCACGAATGACTCGACTCATTTCACGTGGAACGATGATTAGCTCGTTCCATAAACAAATCGTTTATTGAATGGAGTGATTCAATCATTACTTTGGGCTTAAGTTTCTGTCCTTTCAACATTCATCAAAATCTTTGAAAATATCAATTTGAAGCTTTGTTCTACAAAGATCTATAGATCACTATAGATCACTCTTCAGACTACTGTCTAAGTAGTCCCTGTAAGCCTACTTGTAAGTACTCAGTGGTTTGTAAGCAAGTCACTAAGTCACTAATACAAATACTTCTCGATGACTCTTTACTAGAGGCAATCTACTAGATCATCATGGCGACTTCCGCTTCGAATTCAATCAACTCATCATCTACACTTGATACTAATAACCTTCCAAATCGGTACTTTGACTTTTACTCTTCGTATTTTATCGAATCGACAACTCTGGAAGCTTTTACTTAAGTAACCCAAGGCTGGTGCAGTCTGGATCTGAGTCCGGATCGAATTAAATTGGAAAATTAGTTAGCCATGGTGAAAACTTCCTGATTCCTTGATGGCGCACGTAGCAACGCAATTGGAAAAGAAATTGGATGGTTGTAATGCGTTTACCATTAGCGCGCGCAAACAGCTCCTATCATTAGCTGGACGACTCGTTAGGCAATTAGCGAACTTACCGACTTTTCAATTTCACTTACAAATTGAATACTAATTGCCGCGCCTAATGAATACTAATTGAGACAGGCATTTACACCTTGCGCACACCAAATACCGATATTGCTGCTCATCGGTTTTTTTTCTTTATTCTTGGTACAAACTTCCACCAAAGTTTTTCCCGTAACATATTTGTCTTTGGAAATTTTGTGTCTTCAATTGGTTAATTACTTCACAAAAGTTTACGTTGTTGTACCAATTTATTACAGTATCAAAATCGAAGAAGCGTTTATTAATCGCTTGAATAGAAAAATTCTGAGCGAGCAAGCTGCGCACGAATTTATAAAAGTCAAGCGTATCGGAAAGCATTTAAAAATGATGATTATTAATCGATTTTTACCATTCGTCACGCATCACCATCTCAAACCCTGGAATATTGCATTCCATTCCTATATTTTCGACTCCAAAAATGGACAGACTTTTGATTAATTTGAAGGGATGTAACTTTTGCCTTGCATGTGTAAAAACAGAGAATTTGGGCCAATATTTTTGTGGGCCGGCCTGTTTCAAGATGGTTTTCAAAGGTCTGCTCTTCATATTTTCTTTTCTATCTTCCTTTCTTCTGACCTGCAGGTTCCAATCTTTTTTTGTTTGTGGGTGGAACTTCTTGTAATTGGTTTCATCTTCTCTTGAGGATTCGATCTTCCAAAAGTTGAAGATGGTGAATTTCTTGTCTTCAAAATTTTTTGATTCAAAATTGAAGTATTGATAATCAAAGTGGCTTAAGTCACTTTGTACCTACTTCCGGATGATTGTGTAAGAAATCAGTGATTAGTTGTATTCAGCATGCAATTGTCACGTGCTGGAAACGTGAAAATGTACAAATGTTCGGGCTTGAGTATGCGTCGGACACACACAACGAAAGTCATTCTAATTTGACACCGAAATTAATGACTTTTCGACGGCAATTTGAGTGCGTCAGGTTGCTCACTGCGCTCACCAGGCTTTGGTTTCATTCCATTGCGTCCGTACGATTCCCTGCGACTTTTATGCGTTTTATCATCGCGACCATCAGCGACCACATGGTCCACGTGTCGGTTACCTAATATTTCTAGGTTAGGTGTTTTCAATTACCCGTTACTTCTTTGGCCTTTTGTTTCCAACTTGCTGCAAATACCTTTTTATACGATGCATAAATCATTTGTTATCGAATTCTCCAAAATTCAAACGATGACATCCCATCTCATGAGGCGCCCACGCATCGTTCAAAGAGGCGGCAATTAAACGTTTGATGAAATCATCTGGGAGTGCTAAACATGCGACCATGGTCCGTTTAGACACCCAGCCTTACAATTTGTAGTTGGAAGATGTCTGGCTTGTTGTTTTGTACAGTCCAAATGCATTTACAATTTAGTGGCTTGCTCAACTCGTCAACGCTTTGCCGCCCCGTTACCAACCTCCGAACTGACCACTGAGGGCATTGTTGAAAGCCCCAGGGTTACCCCTTTTTCGGACGCGCAAATCCACACCGCACTTCGCAAACAGCTCCCGTGGGAGTTGCCACCAACTCTTGCCCAAGATACGATTTACAGCTCAGCACCAAGCTTTTGGACCGGAGCAAAAATCCCATCAAAAGTTTAACCAACAACTTCGACATTTTTTGATACCAGAAAACAATTCTGTTCGAAAATTACCACATTTTTTAGTATTAAAAAATCTGTCATTGAAATTTGCATGGGGAGTTTCAAAAGGTTGGAATTCGAAAATGAAAGAGGTAAAAGATTGCTGACAAATTCGCAACCATTCGAGAAGATTTACAACCTCTGTTTTGTTTGATACTCCTCGGAGAACAGTGACACTGTCAATGCTTCTGCAGCTTACTCTCAGCTAGATTTAACAAGATTTACAAGCCGCACAAAGGCATATTTATATGATTTACAAGATTTGCAAGTTTATTGCTGTATTCTTTGCAGTTTTGTCAGCTTTGAAAGGATTGTCGTGCGGTTTTCGGTAGTTTAAAGGTACAATTTGTTCGAATCCTTTCAAAGTCCACTTTTTGTCGGCACATTCAACTTCTCCGAAAAATGAAGCTGTATACATTTTTAAATCTTGCAGAATTGAGTGAATTTTTTGCAGTGTTTGTACCGAGAAAGTGCAAAAAGTGCAATCAGAATATGGCAACATGTAATGTAATATAATGGTAGGTAATGTAATAAAGTTATTAAGTTATTATTAAGTTTAGTCGCGCTTAATGGAAGTGTGAGTGAAGGCTGCATGATGATGATGCGTCTGCATGCAATTTGCAATTTGCAATCGCGTTAAAACTAAAGCACCAACATTGAGATGGAATTTCTTGTTTATATGTGCAGTTAAACTTCTTGCATTTTGTTTATGCACGCGCACACGTCACGGTTATAATAGCTTCACATGCACATTACATGACATGACGTGACTTTCCAGTCTGAAGGCATTTACGCTCGGTCCAAAGACTCCGAAGAGAGTTTTTATGAAGGAACATCAGCCCCCCGAATAATAACAACAAACAAACATGATTTAATTAATGTTTCTGCTCTGTCAGATGTGAAAAAAAATATGCGGGACTGCAAAATATCTTAATTCGGTAGAAAAATGGCAGCCGAACTAACTGTAAGCTGTTGTTGTAGGGATGGGGTCTAAGGGAATAAGTCCCAAAGAAAGAATGCAATCCCCAATTCAACAGTATTTGTTAAATTGCTCGAATTTTTATTAATGATCCGTCAGAGCATTGCAATTGGTAAAAAAAGCGGAACAAAAAGCTGGAAGTGAGGACCGAGGTCCAATGTGGTCCTATAGGGATCTCTTTTGCTATGGAGACAACATCCTGCATGCTGCATGCTGCAACGGCAGCCATAGCTGAAATTTTTCAGGGTGAATGCAATTGTACAGCAGAGTGCGCGCTGAAATTTCCGCCCGAATGCACTGAACCATTTTCAGCACGCTGACGCTGGGCCTTCACTTGCAGACCAAGTTGGATGGTGCTGGCATAACCAAACCATCCATCCGACGGGGCGCGCGCACAAAGGCGAAGCACCGAAGCACCGCTGGAAACGTGTGTGCCGGATGGATGAAATCCACCAATGGCAGGGGGGTTGCAGTCGGGAGTCGATAATGGTTCTCTTGTACCTTTTCCGGCGAGGCTGCTGCTGCAACGTGTGGAAATGTGTGTGAATGTGGCCTTCTTTCTCTCGGGGACTTGGGGATGATGGTATTGTATTGCGTATGGATCGAGAACGCTGGATCCATTGGCAATCAGCCCTCTCGACGTCGTCGACGTCGTCATGCCCTTTTCTCAGATGTGGCAGATGAGGGTTGCACCCTTGGTGCTTGACTTGTTTTGTTTCGTCCCCAAAATGCAGAAGAGATGAAAAAAGATATACAAGCGACGAGGAGTTGGGTTTTTTATCTTTTCAAGTGAGTTTGGTGGTTTGGGCACAGTTTTAGACTTACAAGGGTGGTTTAAAATGGTGGTTCTGCTAAGGGTCTTCTCGTTGGAGAAGTTTGTAATATCTTCAGATATGTTTATCGTTTGAATCCTTGTTTGCTAGACATTTTTGGGATGTCTCAGATATCCGCAACCTTGAGATAGTCTTTAGGCCTTGAGTTCCAGAAGCAATTACCCTTAACCCCATGAGTGGTTCATGATCCCAGGCCTCCCAACTGTCTTTGTTTCCTACCATTAGAAGAGTTAGAGGTGTTTTTGTTGATAGTGGACCTTTGCCCCACTCTGGAGAAGGTTGTTCAGTTCAGAACTTCAGGTTCCATTCTGATTATATTTCCAGAACCATTTACCTTTACCTCCATGAGTATCCTAAGAGCTAAAGACTCAGAACTACCTTTGTTTCCTTCGGTTATGGGAGTTATGCCCTTCTCTGGAAGAGGTTGTTCAGTTCAGAAATTTCAGTTCCATCTTGATCCAACTAGTAGTCTTGGATCCAAATACAACATAGAATCAGAATTGGCTTGATTTATCTTGTTTGAAAGGGTTTTAGTCGTTAGGGACCTTTGGTTCTACTCTAGAAGAGGTTGTCCAGTTCAGAGGTCTTAATGCTCTTCAGGGTTCCACAAGTTTTCTATAGAAAATACAAGTATATTGTGCAGTCTTGTCATATTCTATGAAGGTTCTATAGGTCAAGATTGAAGTAAGGTGTAGAAAGGTTCCAAAAAGGTGCAGCAGCCTCATAAATAGTAGTTTCCTAGCAGAAGGCTTTGAGATTTGTTGATCCACCTCTGAGACCTTCTACCTTTCAATGGTCTTACCTAGTGAATTTAACTATAAACCCTTTAGAATGGGTTCAATTTTGGAACTTTTCAAGACTGTCAGACCTTACTACTCCATAATCTTCTTACCACTTTCCATCTTCTTATTAGAAAATGTTGTCCTTAAGATACAGAAAATCCACTTTATGTCTTATTGTTAATATTTTCAAATTGCAATCTTTGTTGATGCATTTATTAACTTGCTGTCTTTCTCATTGTTTCAGGCTGACCTGACAACTTGTTAGATTCCATACTTCATAATGCAATGTGGCAACCGGTAAGTAAATTTTCTATTCACTTTTAAAAAAACTATTGACATTTCAAGGTAGTATTGAGTACAATTTCTATCCTTGCAATGCCTATCTAAGGTTTGGTTGTTTATTATTGCGTTGATGTTGTGGATCGAAAACGATTTTCTTCATGCCCCATTACAAAGAAACCGATAAATTTACCATTAGCCCATTACTTAAGTCATTATTTCTTTGGTAAATGTCAATCGGGAACTGCTCAACTCACGATTGGCACAAATAACGTTAATTCCCATCATGATTTTCGTGATTGCAAACATAAAGAAACGAATGAATAAATTTAGGAACAATTTAGGAAAAACAACACGTCAGATTATTTTAAATAATTATTTAATATTTAATTTAAATTCATAATATCTATAATAATAATTACATAATATTATAAATCACACTTTTATTCATCTTCCGTTTGTTTTTCTGTTTTGTTTACTATTAATATACGTAGGTATAAGTTTAATTAAATTTATTATTCCCTCGGGCAGCAGGCACATAACAAAACACGCATGCGCATTGTTGCATGTACCTGCAACCATTTATAATTCCATAATTATAGGTATTCAAATTACATGCACAATGATAACAACAAATTGCAATTATTACATCATTGAATAACTTTAGGTTTTCCCCCATTTTCATCGCGTCAAAAGTTTTCATTTCCACGCGAAAAAATTCCCCATTTGACTTTCTGCGTTTTGTATGGCACAAATTGAAATCCCCCCCAAAAAATCAAAAACAATGATGCATATCATCTAAATGAAACAAAGAACTAAAGAATAAAAAACAAAATTCGGAGCCTAATACTATTAAGACAACTATATTTGACTGTTTCGCTGCTTTGCGTGCTGCGCATGCGCCACGTACTTAACCGTTTCCATCCACAACTTGGACGTCGGCTTCTATGCGGTTTAGAAGAGAGAGAAAACAAAAATATTCACAACTATGTACACTCTAGAAACAACTGAAACTTGTGAACTTTGCTGGCGCAATCCGTACGTGTATGTATTGTCGATCGGCATATGAAGAAAGTTTGATGGCGGCCGCAACCACCCCCCTCCAACATTCAGTTTCACTCGCACTCGAATTATTTAATAAAATTGAGCTTTTATCACTTGTTTAACACAATAATGCTGCGCGATGCGTCGTCTGTCTTATTTGGTCGTTGCTATTAACTACACGTTGAACGGATGTGTGGTGTTGGGGGGCGGCGGTTTAGAGCGCTGTCAGACCATAGTCTGACTTGATGTTGTTGGCTGTCTGCAGGGGGTTCGTCGGGGGGCCGCATCCCGGGGACGCTGCCAGTGGCGTCAGAGGGTTCATCGCACCTCCGATGACGTGAAGTTGATGGTCGGGATGCATGGGTGCACCACCTCCACCACCTCCGCCACCACCTCCAGCAACAGCACCACCACCGCCGCCATGATGCTGGTTGTGGCTGGGATGCGTCGGCATCGGGTGCGCGTGCGACGAGATCTGGTTGACCGTCAGCGACATGTCTAACATATTTTCGCCCAAATTGTCCAAATCACGACCGATGCCACCTCCGGTTTTGCGCTTGTCGTTGTTGTTCGGATTGCTACCAGGGGGGACATTCCCCAAATTCCCGCCGTTCGGCGTGCCTTTGCGGTTCGCTGCCGTCGAGGACGCCGCCTTCGACTTGCCCCCAGCCGACTGACCGTTGGCGTTTTTCCGGCGGACGTTCTTCGTATTGGGCAACTTGTTGTCCTTCTTCCACTTCATCCGCCGGTTCTGGAACCAGATCTTGATCTGGCGCTCGGACAGCACCAGAGTATGGGCGATTTCGATGCGTCGTCGACGCGTCAGGTAGCGATTGTAATGGAACTCCTTCTCCAGTTCCAGAATTTGGTGACGGGTGTACGCGGTGCGTTGGCGCTTCGGTTCCATTCCAGGTGTGTAGGACCCATTTGCTGGAAAGAAGCATCAGAGTTAATTACATCCAAAAACATCTGCCCTTGGGAGGTAACTATACGAAATTAACTTTTGGCGACGAGCAAAAACCATCAGACTTGGAGTAAACAAAGCAAAAGAAGCAGAAAAAACATGGTAGACCAGTAAAACCAATATTGCATGGCGGCAACGTCTTGTGATATCCGAAAGTTATTGAAGTCATAAAAACCTCATAAGAAAACAGCGACTCATTGTATTGTCCCAAGACGGGCTCAGTCTCAACAATGATTCTGCACAATTTACATGCGCACAACAACGAAATCTTCGGCAGACCCACACCGCTGCTATGGGTGTTGAATACATTGATCTCGATCATCGCCCAAGATTTGACCATAGACAATGTGCAATCGTACCGTTTTTTGTACAGTCAGTGCACTTGTCTCCCAACTATGGGCGCAACAACAACAACAACAACAATGCTGTTCGTTCGGTGATCCGCGGCGGTTCTGCTTCCACACAAAATCGAATCAACAACAATTGGCGGGCTTCAAGACTGCCTGGTCACGTCCACGACTTGTGTGGACTGAGACAGGACTCTGATGTTCAACGGGCTTGGGAGTTTTACTCAGTCAAGGTCATTTGCTTGCTGCTCAATGTTCAATCAGACTGTTGTCTCAGACTTTGGAGTATGACTCAGACGTTTCAACGTCGAATTGCATCCAAGCTAATAACGAAGCTGGAACAAGAACAATCGTGGGACTTGAGACGCTTGTCGCCAGTTGTCTGCAATAAGATGGAAAGTTGAGATTTTGCCCAGTCATCCCACGGTATGATGATGGAAGTCATAGGTTAGGTTTATGTAGGCTGCAATTTGCAATGGTTGGAAACATGGTCCAATTTAACTGTGGGCATATGAGCAGAACTCTGGGGAGTTCCAAAGATGGCTCAGGGCTAAGGGCACTGTATCTTTGGGGTTTCCCTGAAGAGGCCCCCCAGGTCTTTTGATTGGAGCCTTTAGATCAAGTTAGATCTGACTTGAATGACAAGTCCCTCACTTCAAGTACTCTTGGGTTGTAAAGTATCTGGTGGACCCATCTGCCTTTTCTAACTGTGAACCTTCCTGAGGCTTGAGTCCAGGTTTAGAAAGAATTGAGGTTGAAGGTAGCAGAGAGTAAGATTTGAGGAAACTGAAGAAATTAGAAGCAGTAACACAAAATTTTGTGAAGTCTGAAGGTCCTTGGACTTGTAGCCCTGTAGTAGCTGCTACAGATTGGTTCATCTAACTGCCAAAAGTGACCTAACCTTTTCTAGTTTATCCTAACGATTGGACCAAAGGAGCTAGAGCTAGAAACGTTGAGAACCCGAAGTTTTCTAAAGGCGTGGATGAGGTCCTATGTTACCAGACATTCAGAGCCAAAGGTGCTTCAAGCCCAACTTTGTTGAGACTAAAGCCAGAGTGCCCTTAGTTACAAGCCAAAGGTTGATACAAGTTAGGTAGTGAAACAAAGAGTGGAAACATGGGTTCTTAGAATCAAATCGCAAACCATTCGACATTCACTTCCCTGAAGGACACCAGAGTTTGTTATTGGGAACCCATCAAAAAAACCCATGGTAAAATTTCCATTGTAGCCCATTCATTCATCGGCCACACGATATCGATTTCGTCGCCGGTTGTCAGCCATCATCAACGGCGCTTCATTTTTGGCGTTCGCATGCTGATGTTCATGTGCGATCCGCTTGACTAACTTTCCCTCCGTTTTTCCCTTCACTCACCGAGTTTGTCACTCCCTTTCACCCAGAGTCCAGTTGTTAATTACAAATTCTGCATGCACCCATGGCCACACATTACAGGTTATGTGCGCGCCTACCAGTTGATAAAGGGGAAATTTCCCCAATGGAAAAACCTCTAGAACCAACCCATTCAATATCCAGCCCACTTTCGCTCCCGTACAGCAGTAAAACAGACAACTTGAAACAATTGCACATTGAAGAATCGGGAACTGGTGCCAATTTTGAAGGACACCATCATCCCGCATTCGTGGATCGTCACGGCCATCACACATGCACGTCAGCCTTATTGAATATTGTTTAATGAATGACATGGTCGGGACGTCGACGTCGTTCAAAAATGCACCAGACCACCATTAATAACTCATTAAGTCTCGATGGGTTCTTATTCGGTGGGTTTATTTATCGATGAATGCATCGCCGAGTTGAAACAATGACTTGTAGACTAGTTGTCAAAGGCAAATAAACAACCTCGGCGACAGCAAATACGAAGACTATGAGGGGGTGGGGGTAAATGCATTTTTAATAAACACACAATGACCAACGAACAGTGGTTGGGTATCCAAGAAATGGTTCCAAGGAACTTGGGAAGCAATGCAATGTAAATATCAATAATTCTGATGTCAATTGCTAGATTGACCACACACCCATAGGGAGACAACTCATAAAATTGATGGGAGACACTAATAACCTCAAATTCATTTGGTTGACACCTTGAAGGTCACAACAAAATCCACCATCTATCCCAAAAATCATCCCTCATCATTTATTTACCCTCTTGAAACACTTTTCGTGTCCATCTACACACCATTCCATTGATTAATGCCCAACATCAATCTCAACCTCTTAAACTTCGAGGTGGTATCATTCCGACGGAACGCAATTTGAGTTTCAAGGGCAGTGTCCCAACAACCACCGAGGACAATGATGCAGTTGACGTTTGCAAATTGCATCCCATTAGAGTTTACAAGTCCCGGATCCTATTAGTTCGCTATGATTATCTATTATTGTGGACCAGACAATGGGCGCACAATGATGGGAGCCAAAATAGTGAAGAACCCCCACTTGTGCGTGTGAAGATGATCTCTGGCTGGTGTCCTCTCGTTTCGGCCGCATTGAAATCTAATCACCAGCGATTTATTTCCCATTCGACTCTGAAGCCGCAAATCGGTGTTGTGATTGTTGCGGGCGCTGTCCCAGAAGAGCCCCGAGTGGCATTCAAATCACGTACAAACATGCTACAAATGGAGATTGAGTGGTGGTGCTTGGTGTGGCGGAATGTACAAGAGCAAATCCCGAAAAATGCCATTGAGTCGACACTGAGTTAATGGCCGGCAATTTGTTAACTTTTGTTGCCAACTTGTAGCACTCCCCAAGAGAGAACCACCATGGTTTGAGGCTTCAAGGGCGGTGTACAAATGTTTGTGGGCAAAATAAAAGAAACCCAGACATCCCACATGTTTACCAATCATCCCAACTTGATGTGTGGTTACTCACCAACTCCAGCAACATGTATCTTCTTCATCCACGGATAGATCACCCGATCCCCGTCATCATCCTCCTCGTCGTCATCACCCAACGGCGATCCTTCAGGGTCATCATCCAAGTCGTCCTGCTCGTCACTACCCTCGGTGCCTTCAAGGCGCAGTCCGAGGTCATGAAGGTGATGCTGTTGTTGCTGCTGCCCGATGGGCGAACCCCGAGAGTCCTGACCATGACCAGCCGAGCCGGGACTACAGACACTCGCGGCACTCACATTGACGTCGTTGCTCTGGCTGCCCACCGTCGAAATGGGCGCAATGTCAGCAAGGTTCTGCAGAATGTTCGTATTACTCACGGGCGTCGGTTGCAAACTCGCGCACTGTTGCTGCTGCTGCGGGTCATTCGGATGCAAGATGGGCGGCCGAATTTGATGCGGGTGTATGGACGCACTTGGATGATGGATCTGTGGATGGTAGTAGTTGCCATACGACGGATACCCGCCATTAGGGACTGTGGCTGTAGGCGCGTACGATGGTGGCGTCGACGCCTGATGGTGACTCGGATGATTGTGATGGTAACTGTACTGCAGGTGGTGCTGTGGTTGGGCCAGATGATGCCCAGGGAAGAAGTCCCCGGTTTGAATGTAGTTGGACTGACTGTACTCCTCCGTCGGTGGGAACTTTGGATCGACGACCATTCCGCCGCCTCCGAGGTGCTGATGTGGTTGCTGGTAGCTGGAGGGTAGACCGCCCGAGACAGGGTTCATCAGGAATGAACTCATCTTGGGTCCTATGAGAACCACACTCACTAAACAAAGAAACGCACTGCACTCGACTATAAGGTCCGTTTCGTAGTGCGTCACCACATGTCTTCTTAGGGCACGGTTTCGAACATTGTACCAAGGTGGTTCAAAAGTAGAGAACTACGTTTTGTTTTTGTTGATGATGGAACAACGCGTCGACGGCGGCCGTGTTTCACAGTAAGCGACGAAGGAACGAAGACTACCGCACTGGTGACTCGGACTCCTCACTCCCTACTCACTCGCTCATTGCCCAGCTCGTTGTTCGACTCTATGTCGGCATGGTCGCCCAGTTCGCTACTGCTGGTCTTCGGCTGGCGGTGGCCCGCCCATCGGCGGCTTGCCGCCTCAGCGGGCGCGCTCACGTGACGTCCACCGTGCGCCAATGGGACGCGTGGAGCGTCACCGAGACCATGATGGATGACGCGCGCGCAGACGTGCAGCACCACAATGCTGGGAATTCAACGCTGGCGGCTGCTGGGAATAAAACGCGCCCAACGTCAAGGATAAACTTTATGCGCGCACACGAAATAAAGAGACGCGTTGGCGGCGGCGGCGGTGGCAGCGGCAGCGGCCTCCTTCGATGGCGGAGAAGAGAAAATGGTAGGCACGCGTTTGTTATTAAGATAATTGGAAAGTACTCCGGCGCGATGGAATTTAATGAAAATGTATGGATGTCAAAATCACAGTGCTACTTTTCGCCCAAAATTGATTACGCACTCGGTGGTACAAGAAAATTACCACTCTTTCCAAATATCCTTGAGGAGTCATTTTTACATGGTTCCTACATCCAAAGACCTCCCCGGTTCCAAGATTCCAATTGGGACGTACATTCCTTCTGGGGTACTCAAAATTGTTCTAGAACAAATTTGGAACCTTCAAACCTCATCGATACCACCGAGGCTCTGTGCTGGTATAGCTGGCATATATCCATCCATTGTTTCGCAATTTGATGTAAAAAAGCCTACGGGCAAAGCCCTTCTTTTTGTGCGGGCTTTCTATGGACGCACCTCCCATGGGAAGCAGCCGACAAAGAGCGGCGAGCGGCAACGCTTTGGGAACATTTTCTCCATTCTCCATCAGAATTTATACACTCTCTCACACTGACAGCCCAGCCCCCCAGTGTCAGCCCAGGCGAAGAAAAACGAAGAGATGAAAACGCGCACAACGTGCACACATCGGACCGAGACCGAGGTGGTTGTTGTTGCAAAAATGAAAATACAGATACAGAACGGAATCGCACTCCGCGTGGCCTCTGGGCTCATCTGGGGAGGAGTGCTTTGTGTGCGGGAGAAGATGGACGCGAAGACCGGACCTCGGTCCCGGGAATCACTCTTGCGTATAGAGAGGCGGTGAAGTGAAGTCATCTCCCTCGTCGATGTATTCGCCGTCATCGGCGTCGCATCGTCCCATCAAAGGCTTCCAATTCCTCGAGGAGTTGTTGGAAGGTCGGAGGAGGTTTGTTTCACAGTTTTTCCATCGGGGCGGTTGTTTTATTTTCGAATTCCGCCTTTTGTTCCTTGGAGGATTGCAGGGACCTTCCCATTTTTGCAATGTTAACTAACTCCAGGACTCTTTTATCTAAGGTCCCATGTCTTAGGTACTTGCTCAAGCTTCAAGCTTTTGGTTATAGTAGCAAATTGTAATATGGGTAACGTCCATGTAATCAGAACGAACAGTGTAATAGTACTTGTTATGCTGATAGAGCAGTTCCAACAACTAAGTGGGACCAACACTTACAATTAGAGGACCAGTTCAGTGCAAGCACTGGATGAGTATTTGTATAATGATTGTGTGTAGTGGCCATGTTTACACGCCGCATCACCATCTAATTGGATAATTGAATGACTAAACATATTTCTTTCAACTTTTTTACTTCTCTCCTCTTTCACTTTGGAATACTTTAATGCATTGTAGTTGTGTGATTCCAACTGGAACCTTGGTTCTGTAACTTCATGGTCTATGGATTTTGCAATACGTCTAAAAATAGGAAGGTCTTCTACCTTGAGGAGCTAGACAGTCTGGAAGGTGTTAGAGCAGTATGTTTTAGGACCTAGGTCTCTTGAAGATTTGGTTCTACAAAAGTCCCAGGTGGTCTGTTTCAATTTTAGGCACTCCTATCATATTGTAGGAGTGTTTCTACAGTTAGAATTTGAATTTCAGCCCGTTCCCTCACTTTCAAATTTTAAGGTGTATTTCTTCAGACCTTGTAGATCTACTATTCTGGAGGGTGTGGTCCCATTTCTAGAGCAATATTAAGTTACCTAGGTCTGTTTTGAAGCTTCCAGGACTTGAAAGAAGTAGAACCAAGAAGTCTACTAGGTCTCACAAGGATTTAGACTTTCTAGGGTGTCCTAAGCCTTTGGTCCAAGGGCAACTCTTTGCACCTTGCTTCAAAGCTTAGGTTTCACTGACTTGACCTCATCTTTACTTCTAAAGTGCTTTGCTTCTTCCAAATACTTTCTGCAAATTTGGAACCTTGGTAGTTAGACAGGCTTTAGAGCAGTAGTTTCTTGAACCTAGGTCTCATGAAGATTTGGTTCTAAAAGAGTCCCAGGTGGTCTGTTTCAATTTTAGGCACTCCTATCATATTGTAGGAGTGTTTCTACAGTTAGAATCTGAATTTCAGCCCGTTCCCTCACTTTCAAGTTTTAAGGTGTATTTCTTCAGGCCTTGTAGATCTACTATTCCGGAGGCTGTGGTCCCATTTTTAGAGCAATATTAAGTTACCTAGGTCTGTTTTGAAGCTTCCAGGACTTGAAAGAAGTAGAACCAAGAAGTCTACTAAGTCTCACAAGGATTTAGACTTTCTAGGGCGTCCTAAGCCTTTGGTACAAGGGCATCTCTTAGCACCTTGCTCCAAAGCTTATGTTTCTCTGACTTGACCTCATCTTTACTTCTAAAGTGCTTTGCTTCTCCTAAATACTTTCTGCAAATTTGGAACCTTGGTTGTTAGTATCAATTTACCCACCTAGAACCTTCTGACCTTTCCAAAAACAAACCCAAAAACACATTCATTCTTCTACTTCGTGTTGAGGCTGCATGAATGAAAGATGACTCGGTTTATTTATCGATGCGTTTCCTTGATTCCCTAATGATTAATTCGCTGGCTGCATGTTGTGAATAAATCAATTGCCGTTCGTTCGTTCGATCGATGGAATCGATCCACGCATCGTCGCTCGCTTCACGTCCATTGGTGGTTTCAACGCCGCGTGCGGACTCGATTCGATTCGTCCATTAAGGTCCTTATCACAGATACTTAGTGATTCATTAATTTTGTTTAAGCATTCTTAATATTTTTTTTAGTTTTATTTATTTAATATTTTTAATTTATCTTCGTGTTGCGTTTGTATCGAAAGCATAAACATTCTTTGATCTCAACCGACTGTAAACAAGATGAGATTGATTTAGCAACAAATGAATTTTAGAATCAAAACAAACTTTTTGAGTTGGTAAAACTAGTATTTTTGAGTCATTCAAAAGGCAGTGCGTTTAATTTATGACATTCGTTTTGCGACATGACTAATGATAATTTTTGGTGCACAACCATGAGTGACATCCTCGACGTGCCCAGATTGAGGCTGCCTGTAAAATGTGTAAAAATACCAGTCTGCACTGTATTTTTAGCCCAAAACAGTGCTGTAATAAACATTACCTCACATGTGCGCATCATCATCGAATAGTTGGGTCGCGGAATAAATGATCTTGCTGCTGCTGGTTTGATGGTTGGAAGACAACACACAGGACGACGTCACAACAACCAACAACAACAATGACGACGACGACGTCGACGAAGACGTCGTCGACGTTGACATCGATGGGCGCGCGAGTGACATCAATGTCGCAGACATTGCGAACATCGCGCCGCGTAATATAACTAATGATCTCTTTGGTCGTAAATTGGAAGAGGACTTGGAAGAGGATATATGCATAATCTGAATTCCAGATGAGTGTGTATGATCATTTTGGAAGTATCAATTCCTGGATATTTTGGAACCAGCTTTGGGGAACTTCAAAAGTGGTTCCAAAATTACTGCCAAGGTAAAGTTGAGAAAAGGCTATGTTTTCATAATTAGTGAAGCTTATCTGATTAGTATCTCAGTCATTATGTAATTTCTAATTGGTGCTAATTACAATTTGATGGTACTTCTGAAATTGCTAATTACTAGTAAGAGTTTACTGATACTTTGTAGGTACTTGATCGTTATCCAAATTCCTGAGTGATTTCAATATGTAAATTTCACTATTTTCTGTTTCGAAATTTCAAATTTAGCAGTTGTTTTATGTCTGAAGTAATAGTATCGAGGAAAAGGTATCTTTGAAAATTAGCTAGGTCTAAAAATCGGATCCGACGGTGAACTCCTTAGTAACTGTAGTCTTGTAAGCCTTCATATAAGGACCCATTTCACTTGAGCACCTTTTCCCACTATTTGAGGGTTGCCAAGGTGAAATGGGACCACTGGAACTTTAGAGGGCAAGGTTCTGAATGGTACTTTTCAGTGTGACCACATTTCTGAAACTTTCGATAATGCAACCTTGTAAGGGTACAAGACCTTCTTGAATGTTCTAGAAGCTTTCACACTATTGCGGTGTTTTCTAGAATGTTCCAGAATGTTCCAATATGTTTCTAGAACGTTCCTTTAATGTTCCTGAAAGTTGGGATGTGTTTCAAGTCTTTGACCCTTTTGGTCCTAGAGTCCCACTTGGGACCTGTAGGTCTATAGTGACTAAACCTCAGCTGATAAAACCTACTAGAACTCTTTTGTACCCACTTCTGCAGCTTTCTACCATCACCTCCAGATAAAATTATAACCAAGAAACCCATACCTATAAAGGCACCCATGGATGAAACGTCACAGCCCAATATGGGCACACTTGGCTGCAGTATTGTTAGCCTGTTCGCAAGCGTGGTGCGCAATGCAGTCAGTCAGGCAGCGAAGCGATTTTGATAAATGATTGCTAATTCCTGGGAAGCCTCATGCACTTTACAATTCGAACGTTTCTTTTTTTGCCCATTCTCCATCTTTCTACCCATACCCACATTTCCCATCTATTCTCCAACTTTGTATTTTCTACTATATTTTCTTTTTGGGGCAAGGTACAAAATTAAATTTCAATTTCATATTCTGAAGGTTCCAATTTTTGAAAAGTGAAGGAACCCAATTTGGGAAGATCGATTTTGAAACTATCCGGGAATCTTCTTGGATGATGATGGTTGGTTGGGGGTGGCATTAGAAGAATGGGAAGACGCTGCTTCAGAACCTCAGACTGTCGAGTGTTGCTAACGGCATCTCTTCGCCACTTCCTTTCGACTGTCAGCCGTCCATCAAACTCATCCCCCTTTTGCACTTCCGCAATTCCAATTCTGCAATATACTTTATTCCATGGATATTTGCAAGGTCCCATTTTAGATTTCGTTTCAAATTCAGTTGATGACGTTCTCTTTTAAAATTTGTGACTTGAATTTCCTCAGAATTTCGTCCTACAAATTCTGCAAACAAGTTATTACAAAGATGTACCTCCTTCTAAAAAGGGGATGAAATTTTGCATCTGTTAGCAAAATTTTTGTTTGAGAAAATGGAAGGAACGACATATCTTGTTGAGATGAAACGAACAAATGAGATGACGTCGACGTCATCGTCGATGGTTGTGGTGTTGGTACCAGAAATTTCTGCAACTACCACCCCCACATTCACGCTTTAGAAATCGCTTCGTTGCGATATATCATGGAAATGCAAAAAAAAGTTTTGAAATCCAAACAATACAAAATCTAAAATGAAACAAAAACGCAAAATTGCCCAACAATGATGGACATAAAAATGTACACTTTTGAAATTGGTTTCTATAGGGTGTTTAAAATTGCACATTTCAAACACTTTGTATTTTTGTAATTCAGAAACATCTTGGGGAATGTTTTGACAATTTTTATAAATCACACCCATGAGACTGCTGCGCCACCCAAATCATTTATGCATCAATTTGAGCGTCTTGAAAACAACTTGAATTCCACTCTAAAATGTCTCGTTATTCACAACTTACACGACAACAAATAAACAAACTCGCCGAATTGGAAGCTAGAAGAGCGCGGTTAATTTTTGATCGATCGCCATGCAAAATACCAAAAATATTTTGATGTTTCTACAACAAGTTTGGTGTAAAATATGTTTGGAGGACATTTATGATTGATCGCGTTTCAATAGCGTAATTTGTAAGTCTAAATGACTTTCGAACACCCAAAAAAAAAATGTTTCAAAATGCTACCCATTCCGTTTTTAGTACAATACATCTAATTTACACCTTTTGGTTGCTACTATGATTACTGAATTTGTAGCGGGTTCATTAATAGTTCCATTAATTGCTTCATTACTGCTTGCGTACTCGTTCGGGCCAAATTCCAAAGCAGAGCGAGAGGAAAGATGCAAAGAATCATGGAGTGAAACGAAGGAGTGTGTTTTTGATTAATATTTTCATGCGGCCGCATATGACTTTAATTAATATCCAATTAGTGCGAGTAATTTTGGCAATTTAGCAGTCTTTCATGTTTGCAACCAGTTGTTAATGTATCCATTTCTAAGTGAATTTCTGAAAAATTCTAGAACATTCTAGAAATCCTGCAGTGACCAAACAGGTCTTTAAGGTGTTTCTTCAGAAGGGATTGTTGCAAATTGTTTAAAAAATCAACGTTGAAGAGACGGGTCTTCTGTCAGGGGCGATAACCCACATGACACCATCTCGGAACCCGTCCGTCTGTCCGTATACATTTATTATTGTGCCCGGGCACAAACCGAGCAGATAATTAGCTGGATTCAGTGGCCGTACAGCACATCATAGTAAAGAGTTGTTAAATCCGTTCAAATCACGAAAACCATTAGCCAAAGTCACTCACTGTACTCCAACCGTTGCGCCTGCCTCTGTTCTCATCGCAGACATTTGTGGGCACTTCCAAAACCATGGACCATAGACCAACAAAACACTTACCGGACTCCCGAAAGTCATTTCCACGTTTTTGGAACCGATTCTTCTGCCCTATATCTGCATATTCTGTATATGAGTTCATTAGTATCATCCCTTAGAGTAGCAACCCAAGAACCCAACAACAAACCCATTCGGACAACAATTTCCAGACAAGTGGACCAAAATTGAGAAGCAACTACCGAGGAAGCTCATTGAATATAAACCTCTGTCTGTGTCGAAGGAAAACCATCAATTTTCGAGTTAAAAACGCTTTGTAGCCAACGAACAGTAGTTTAAACCACCCACGTTTTTAAAGTCGTCGGGGCTGGAAAATGCGCTTCAATGGGATTTTCGGGTCAGTGTTACAAATTCCTCAAATCCTCTCGCCTGCAATCGGGACACATTTCGCACGATAATTAATGATTCTACCCCGAGTGGAGCAATTCATAAATCTGCACAAGGCTTACACATTCAACAACACCCAGTAGATTCAGATAATTGTTGTTGGAAACTAGGAAATTGTTCGCGGCCTTCACCCATTGACCCGACAATCATCATTTTTAATTTTTACACTTACCAACTTCGTGTTAATTTTCTAATTAATTTCTTTTACTTCTTGTAACCTCAAAGGCTCAAAATATATCCAAGGTTCCAACCAACCAGATATCCATTTGGTATCCGGGTGCTTGCTTCCACCTTCTTCTTCGTTTTGCTCTTTGGACTCTGCGGACCGAGTTGGAAAATGAAATATTACGAAACCGAGAAAACGTGTGCGCACGTCACGTCAGCAAAAGAATAATTAACGAATGAAGCAGATGTTATCTTTCCGTATCTATTTGCTGCCAGTCTCCTTCTTGCAACCCTACAAACTCGAAGAATCCACTTGCAACTCGCGTTCCTTTTCCCATCCTCCTCGTTTTCCATTTCTTGTTCCAGTTCTTCGTTTTCGATCCACTCGCACGTTTTTAGCCAATTTAACTGAAATCTGTCTTATTCCCCATGTTTAGTCTCTCACTCCAGTGAGGATAGAGCCAGCAGCCAGCTAATTTGGACCAACTTTTTGGTTGCAGACGCAGTGCATCTAATCGCCATCTTCAACCAAGACCAAGATGGGCCCATTCTTTGCTGGGGAGTGAAGTTCAATGAAGCTGTCTGTCTGTCATAACTTGATGGACTTCTTCGAGACCCTCATACACATAGAAAGTGGGAGCAGTTGGAAATTGGAAAGTGGAAAATTGTGGAGGACATTTGGCCAAAGGAGGAGGAGGATTCGGGAAAGACTGGGATGGGAAATTGGGGAAAGCATCTTGGAGGTGAGTCGAATAATAAATTTTCTATTAAAAACTTTCATATTGCATCCAGGCTACTGTCATGTCACTCAGAGTGACAGTGAATTAATGTCAAGAAGTTGATCAACTCTTCAAGAGTGATCGAGGAAATTTTGATATCCGTATCGAGCCTTCAAATTTTCAGTAATTTTTACTATGAATTATTCCAAGTTTCCAGAATTTTGAATATCAAATTTTGATTTCCAGAATGTTCCAGAACAATCCAAGAAGTCTTCAAGTCTCAAGGTAGGATACAACATTTTTTAAAATTTGGGCTAACATTTTAAAATTTTTATCAAACTGCAAAATCAAGAATTGAATAGTTTTTCAACCCCCAAGACTTTTCAGTAGTTCTGAAAGTAGTTCTGATATTTTATGTTTAGACCCATTTAATGGGATCAATAATTCTACAACTTGGAACTTGTAGAATTTATGATTTGTTTGGGGAACTACTTTAAAATGCAAAATCGTTACAATTGACGGTGATTAATTGACATCACGTTTTTTATTATCATAACATTTCGAACCCTTTACCTTTTTGAATCTTCATCATCGAGGTTACCTTTACTGCTATTATGATTCGAAGTTGGAAAACACCCCAAAAAATTGTATCCTCAATATCAGCTGGTTGCTTCTTCATTGTACTAATTTGAATAAGTGACATAATCAACTCTGAAATTAATGTGATCTTCACGAAAATTCAAATTCTTCTTTTTTTGAATACCCAGACCCTAGGAAAGCTGAGCAAACTCATTTGTACCTTTGACACGTGTTGAATCGTGTTTGTTTGATGACCAAATGACATTCTTCCATTCATTTCACTCTGAAGTACATTCTTTCAGTTATTTTTGAACTTGTACTTCCAAAAATTCCTGAAATCATATTCGTTGAAGACTGTGACTTTTGAAATGGTATCTTCACGTTCAAAAAGGCTTGGAATGATGAATAAATTATTATGATATAAACATTTTCCAGTGACGAGCGATGCCAATGCATCAACTTCATTGCAAACAACGCTTCCAACGTATTTTTCTTCGCGTTGAATGTTAAACATGACAACATCGACGTTGTCATCAGCGTCTGCAAGGCTTTTAAATTAATATTTGAAATATATACATATAGCGCGCGCGCAAGTATCCAAAACGGATATGAATAGGCAATCGACGCGCCATCGAGACAAGCCGTAACTAAGTAATATAAATGCAAATTTATTAATCAAATTGAGGAAAAATTAAGGTTGAAATGAAAGCCAACGCGAGCGACGAGCTGGCCGATTATAATGACAGAAAATCAATTATTAATCTCTCATTCTTCGCGCTGCCAATAAACGATTTGTTATTGAGCGTGCTGCTCATGATGGTGTCATGTTTTGATGGTAATTTCCGTGGGTTTTCTTAAATATTTTTTTAATTATAAATTTGCAATCTTCTCGTTTGCGAAATTGGATGGCGAAACATCTGCCAGAAAAGCCAAAAACTTTCCGACTCATTTTGTACAAACTTCTTTGGGTTTCAGAAAATTGATATTTTGCAAAATTTGAAAACTAATTGTTTAGTATCTTCATAGCTAGGAATTGAGTTATCATACTGAAGAAATGTCATCATAGGTACAAATGACATGAACCCGGAACTTTTATTCGAATGTCGTGATTGTTACAGCACGAGACTCTTATGACACGCTCCATCCTCATTCCATTCGCATTCAATGGACCATCAATAGAATTCGCAAACACTTGCAAGTTGCAACGAATTCGCATACAAAAGCCTAATAAATCATGTACCCATCCGATGGTTGCAATACCCATCCATAGTCACCTGGATGCTCGTACATGCGTTGGTGTCTCTTGTTGTGTGTTGGGCAGGAAGAGTGCAGAGGCCCATGCTGCAAGCTTGTGAAAGTTGGTTGTCCCGTGGTGCAATCTAACCCTTTGACTCCCGTGCAAATGCGGACGTGTGCGCTTCATGAGAATGAAGCATGCGATCATTGGTTCTATACACATTGTTCCATTGTACCAAACATCTATCCAAAAAGGTGGTCCCAGTCAAAAGGTCATCAAGGCTATCGATTATTCAACTTGGATAAGGTTAGTTTTTTGTAGTACCAGATGATCCAAGGTATCTTCTACAAGATTCCTAGTGTCCTATGAGTTTGTCCTGATGACCCTATGCTTAGGACCATTTCTGACCTTAGAGGACCTCCTTGGAACCAACTGATGAAGGTTCCACCTAAAAATTTTAGATTTGCAAACTTTCAAATGATCATTTTCTTCTGGGACCTAGAGCCTTGTAGTTTTTACAGTCCATTGGGACCAATCTGTACCCTATAAGTCAGAAGTGAATCTCAGAAAGTAGAAGACCCATCAACCAAATCTTCAGATCCTCATTTCCCCAACTTGTAATTTAACTCTAATAGTAAATTTTGAACAATCTGTATATTACACGAACATCATCCTGGTCGATGGTACCTTTCTGGATGTTGTTGCTGCCTTGTGTGCCTTGTGGGCCGACAAGACATCAGAACCAGCAGCAGCGTGCATGATGCACCAAGGTAGACACACCGCATCGCAAAACTGATTACTTGTTGCGGTATCGCTTTACGATCGGATCATAAATCTTTTGCCGATTTTGAAAAATTTGCACTCCACGCTAGTGTGTGCCCCATGTACGTACACTCAACCGCCCATCATGATGGACAGTCCTTGTGAGTGGAATATATTCCGATGTGGATCCTTAAGATCTACAACATTCCAGTGGTTTCTAAACTGTACAATCTGTTCCCTTTCTGTTTCAACTTCAAATGAAGCATCAAATTTGTTGATTGGCCAAAATATGAAGAGGTGGAAGTGAGTATATTGAATGGTCCCATTTTGGGCGTTGTAGCTTGGGTAGAGTCACATGCACAGGTGGCAACTGCCCAGACCAGACCAGACCTTTTTTTGTCTTCTTGCTCTTATTAGAATTGCAAGTTGAGCGTTGCGAATTGGTGAGCCACATGTGTGTTTGCTCTACCTTTGCGAAAATTCACCACCAGAGGTTTGCAAAACTGCTGAAGGCAGCATTAGTTGCGCGCACGAGGCGATATCAAACCGAACCCCCTTAACGATCGTTGGCAATAAATCATGGCCGCATGTGAAAACGTGTCAAGTACTTCATCAGTCTCAATATGATTTTCTTTCTAATGATTATAAATATCTAGAGGTATTTTTCCTCACACGCGCCTTCAATGAATTGAATGGTCCAACAATCATACCAATTCTGGTTTTTCTTCAGATTCACCCAAATCTCAGAAAATGAAAATTAAAACATTAAAGCACCTCATTTAACTTTGTTATCTTTACAGCACATTATCCATCATATCTCAACTCTTGGGAAAGAAATCCAAGAAACAATTTAATTTGCCCGCTTTTTGCCCATGCTTCAGCCCATGATGGGTGGAACATCTGCAACTCGAGTATCGCGCAAGAAAATAGACTTTGAGCGAGTTTTTCCCTTCCGAACATATAATCTACCCCGGGCCGGATCTTCGAGTTAAATTACTCGTTTGGAAACTTTCCCGAGCTGCTTTATAAACTGGGTGCTCGCCCAACTTCACTGCTTCATTGCGCAGCTGAAGGAAACTTCCAAATTGACGGCATCGTTATCCATCCATCCAATTCCCTTCTATACAGTCTGCCATCATGCGATCAACCCTCGAATTTCCAAAGTGATAACTCTGAAATGTACACATTGTATGCACAATGCGCAAATTGCGTATTGATGAATCGGTATCTTCATCCCGCGCTTCGAAGAGCCCGCTGCTGGTTCCCGGTTGGGGGGCGCACTTCCGGTTGTTTCCTGACTGCCGGCCCGCTTTTTCCTCCCACTTCCCGTTTGATAAGCAAACATCTCATTCGGTTGTATCGAAGATATCGGCCGTTATATTTGGCGGTTGTGGCAGCCATCTTGCTTTTGCTGAGAACGAATTTTGCGCGCGTTTTTCGACCGATTGAACGCGCTTCCTTGATTGATTGACTCGATACGCATTTCGTGCACTCAATTCCAGTACTTTTTAGAGTGTCGTCGTGTAAATTGGCGTTGCAATTACTCGTTGATTAAATGTTGTTGCTGCGTGGAGCAAAAAAAAACGAGTTGCAATTAGATGCTATCAGTGCGCGCGTGGAACGCGATCGTGCGACGGTCTTGAGTTATTAGCCCGGGAAATATCGGGGATATCGTACACGTCGTCTCTCCGACAAAGAATGAGCGAACCCAGCGAGCGATACGTCAATCAAAATGCCCCTTTTTTCAGCGACCTGGGGCGGATATCGCTCTTGGATCCCGCGTATAATGAGAACGAAAAAGGGATGACGTTAAGCAATTAACTGTAAATCTAATTTCATTGCTTTATTCTTCGTCTTCAAGTTATTATCAGACGTCTTCCATCGAATGGATGCCCGTTTTGTCGACCCATCTTTTGTCAAAGAGTTAACAAATTGCATCCATCCTTAAAAGGGTGGAATTTAATTAGAAATGAACTTTTCCAAAATTTTCAAAAAAAATTTTAAATTATTTTCTTACACAGAAACCTTCCCCGAATGTATCTCAAAAAAAACTAGTCAAATTGGTCAAGCCACTTTCTCCTGATGTCGTTTCAATAGATCAATAGATCATTAGATCCTCATAGATCAATGTGCAATCTTTATAGAAGCAATAGAATACAACTACAATTTTAGATATAAAGAGTAATTTAATTGAGAAAAACTTTTGCTGAAACCCTTTTTTCCAACCCTGTGCTACTCGCATTTCCTGCCTTCCAGGAAAAACAAGGAAACGCAATTTCGGTAACTGCTTCTTCATCATCACCATCATCATCCGAAAATCCACCCTCAGGACCATCCACACATCATGCATGTGCGGCCATCAACGCCTTTGCTCGTCGTATCCTTCTCTTCAGTTCCGCTTCACTCATCTACCAAGTCTGGTCCGAACCCTCCCAGTTCCGATTCGGCCCTGCATAGATCCACATGATGGGAGCACCCTGTAGCCATGGTTCATGTAGGATATGAAATAAAAGCAAAAAGAAGTTACGCATTTATGCTCGGTAACGATGACTGGCTGCAATTCGCACTCTGTGGATGTGCGGATGGCGGCTCGTTATTGTTGTTTGTTCGATTCGAATACGGCAGCCGCCCTTTTGGCAGCCAGTCGGCATCCATAACGCATCAGGCGCAGCAATTGTGGTCAATGCGGCACGAAGAGAGCCGGCAAAGAGTTGAATGTTGTTGTTGTTGTTGCTGGGCGAACCTAAATGACTGGACGACTACCGCCCGCGACAATCGCGCAAGAAACGACCAATTGTGTAGGTAAACACACGAGTGGGTTCTTTATCGTGGTCTAGATCAGTGTTGGTCAAAATGTTACCAGGTCAAAAAACAAGCTTCTTCAGACTTATCCCCAGGAAGACTTTGGACCTCAATGTTGGATTTTGCCTTTGGCTTCGTCATTGGTACCAACTAGGTCTAGTATTGGGTCCGGAAGGTCTTGGGCACACTGCTTGAGACCAAGTGCACTATCATCACACTTTGACTACGATGACGACTCACACTTTGCAGCCTGTCAACGAGTCCCTAATGAGGAAATTGATTGTATGTGGAGCTGATTACAAGTCCTCAAACTTGCAAGACCTAATTTTTGCCACCAGAACCAAGTGAAGGCTTGTAGCACCTCTGGAAGATGCTTGTAGACCTGGACCTCTTTTGTCGTTTCCTAGTGCTTGCCGACGCCCGTTTTCTCAGCGCGCGCGCACACAAACATCCAGCCAGCAAAAGCAAGGCTCTCCTCTTTCTGATGCCTTCGTTTCGTTCGGTTCGTTCGGTTCGTTCGTTCCGACACGTCACTCACTCCGAAACTTAGCCCATGATTAATGATCGCTTAGCGGCGCACAGCTTCAAACAACAAAGTTTTCCCAGAGAGCAAAAAAATATTCTCTCTCTCGTCCATATCTTTGCACGTTTTGTGTGTGTGTGTGTGTGTGTGAGGAACCATCCACACAACCATCCATGTGCTGAGCAAGTACATAATGCGCTTTCCTATGTGTATCTCGCCAGCTGAAAGAAGCTGAAAGAGAGCGCAGCGCGCTCCAAAGAAGTAAAAATCTCCCTGGTCTGAAGAACGACGGTGGCAGCGCCGAAAAGAATTTCCCTTCGCGAGCGCAGAGCCGTATTTAATGCGCGTACTTAGGCAGATGCATTCATTCTGCCAAGAAATGCGGATACGAATGTGATTGTGGCTGGTGGTTCAACTTCTTATCCTTGTGAACTATGAACATTTCTTCAACGGTTTTTTTGTTACTTCCGCTGGGTTGTTTTTCATCAGCAGTCCGCAAAATGCGCGGTTTTTTCCGCGCGGATACTTCTGCGAAATTACTTCTTTGTTCATTCATCATTAGCATTTTCCTAATTGTCTCTTCTAAAGCCCCCCCGAGAGAAAAATTTCCACGATCGGAAAATCGCTTCAAACTATTAATTATTCCGCATTTCCTATTTGCTCGCTGTCATTTTTGTATACAGGCGTATTTATATTATAAAAATGTGATTACGTGAAAAGTAAAGAAGTATGAAAATGACTGGGCGTGATGACATGTCTACTGTCACGACAAGGATAAATCCATCATTACATTCCTTTTCGTCGAGGAACTCAAGGAACCAAGCAAACAAACGCCTGGTTTTCTTTTTTTTTCCTTCCTTAGTTTGCACAATTTTCTGGGGTGCTTTCTGAGAAATATACCATGTATTTTGGAAAATCCACCCGACATTTTGTTGTTTTTTTTTGCCAATAATTGCCGAATATTTTCACCTACCAAATTATTTTGTGAACCTTCACGGCTGGACTGAAATAGTTTTTCCTTTTATTTTATTATTATTTTTTTCTGCTTCGAAGTTGCGTGCCTGCTAAACTAGAATATGATAAATTACAGCCCGTCAAATGCGTACTAATATATTTTTTGTCAATTTTTGTATTCGTTTTGTGATGGTAAAAGTGTGCCCGAAAGAGTAATTTATGTGGTTTGCACAAAAAAAAAACGTTGTGAATGCAATAAGTGAACAAATATCTCATTATATTTCTTGTTTTATAATTAGGTGTTGTTGGAGCCTTCATGGTTAATTAATTATTATTATTATGTAGGCAAACATTACTCATCTCTTCTTGAATTGGTTAAATCGATTAATTTCAAAATTGTATTAATTAATACAATATTACAGTAATAACTGTATGCAACCTAGCATGCATGCGTAGGCAACCTGCGTCTTCTGCGTCTTGGTACACCAGTGGTACTTAAACTTTTCCGCGTCAGCATTCTCCATCTGCTGCTTGCGTATTGACATCGAGTTCCATCGAGTTCGTATCTCTACTCTAAACGCATGCGTATGCCGTGCTGCTGTTATCACCAGAAACGGCTGACTCGGTTTTCACATTGTGTTCAATTGTTTTTCAGTGTACATACGAGTCTCAGTTACATATTTTAGGTTATATGGTAAACGCGTGGAGATGTCAAGTTTTTGGGCATGGTGAAAACCATTGGTGCAGCTTAAGATGGTTTTATAGCTAGAATATACATTGTAAGTGCCTTTATAATCCCATACTAATTTCTGCCTCATGTTTTGTTAGTAGCTGTGAAGCAGTAGCAAGCAGTACCTTCATTTGTCCAACATGCTGTGATTGGAACACAAATCTGCATATTCTGAGTGTGGATGAGGATTCACAATTATCTCTAGGTATGCAAAACATCATTATAAATAGATCATTCATCATTTCATATCTGAAACTGCATATGCAGTGTTGAAGCATCCAATTGATAACATGTATTTTTATTGTTCCAGATTCTGCAAGAATTGTTGGAGCCTTCATTACATGTGTGGTCCTACTGCAGAAGCAATGTGATGGGTTTATCATCTTGTCCACATCCTGAGCCAGCGAGGAAAGACAAGGTGAGTGATTTTAATTCCCTAAGTCTCATGCCAAGTGAATAAGATACATGTAGAAGGTTTTACAAAGAGCAAGCAAGTTTCTGGTAATTTGAATCAAATAGCAAAAGGTTGCTAACATATGTAAGAACCAGACTCATCTTTTGGGCTTGTTTCAGATCCCATTTGGACGGATTCGCGAATCGTTTCGAATATCGCTCGCGATTTGCTTGATGATTTTCGGCCGGTATAAATCATCATTAACCATTAGTTTATCGCACCTGGAGAGGTAACGAAATACTCTGCGAGTTCGTGCTCTTGTTGTAATTACAATTGT
>JARJDZ010002839.1:0-34881 GCA_030264555.1 Aleochara sp. GC000083 | reverse complement strand
AAGACTACACGTTTATGGCGTGCTGCAGCAATCAATGTGTGTGGGTGCTCAAGTGGCGCGCTCACTTTGTTGTGTTGTGTGTCGCTGACCGTTACGTGATTATTAACTAAAAAGTAAAAAGTGACGGGGAAATACCGAAAAAACGACGTGGAAAAACCAAAAAAAGAGGGCGCTGTATACCATACCAAGTGCAGAGGAAACGACAATTCGAATGCTCAAGATTTTTGATATAAAATTATTGGATGACAGTTCGAATGGGAGTACCTAATACTATAACGACAATACGAATGGTAACACCTGCAATTAATGATAGCAGACCTTCCAAATTAATTAGAAATGTACTAATTTGTTTCCCCCCTCCATCAATGAAGTAGAAAAATACACGAAAAACCAAGTGGAGGGTATAACGACAATTCGAATGGTACACGACTCATAAATAATGTAAAAGAGCGCTATTAGTTAGTTATACAAATCCCACCTAACAAAATGCTTCATTTGAATAATATCTCTAATAGTTAGCAGGCCGAAAATAAATAATGTTAGACACTTACCTTGAGCTGAAGAAAAAACTTGGAGGGTTTTGTTCGCGATTATTCACACAGCCGCCTCCATTGACGCCGCCGCCATCACCGTCGACGCTGCTAACAGTCCGTTCGCGTGCCGCTGGCCTCCTCGAACCGCATTGGTACTGACGCCATCGTATTTGCATAAATCACCCACCAGCTGAAACACAAGAAAACCCAAATGGTTGTAATCATAATCATTCGACATGATCTACATCATCAAACACAAAAAAAAATTATGCAAGTAGTACCTAAACGACAATTCCAATGGTACATCGTTCCATCGTTACGAGCAATTTGTGCGACTTTGTAATCGTAATTAAGTAATAAAACGCTATGGCAACAATGATGTTGTCGATGATGTTGATATGTGCCGCGTCCTGCAGTGGCGGCGGCAATTTTATGGAAGTCTAGGCGGCAACCGTCGACGTCGAGATTGATTGGACGCCGTGTGACAACAGCATAGAGCACGCGTGCCAATTGATGCGCGCCACTGCGTCGACCGGTGGCGGCGGCAGTGGAAGAGATGGCGGCGGCAGCTGGAGCGCCAGTGAGATGGTTGGCGGTGTGAGCGAAAAGGGGGCTGAAGAGTACCGGTGATGCAGTCGGCACTCGGATTGGTTCCAGCTTCCGGTGGCAGTCTCGTGAAGAGTGCACCACACTCGAATGCATCGCCGCCAACGTTGCCGCCGCCCCCGGAATGGTTTCGATCGTCTGCCGTCGGGAGCGCCGCCGTCGCGACGCCCGAAACAATGGCCAGCGTTGAAACGCGCACACGGCTAATATAACCTTTTGTTCTCCCTCGATGGTGGCTGGACGCTGGCGTCGCCATTGCCGCCTCCCCCCACCCCACCAGTTGTAAAACCATGTTTATGATCTTAAAAGTACCGGAAACGCAATCATTTCTCTCATACAACATATCGAATTCTGTGTGTGTTTGTGAATGTATGATGGAGACGGATCATTGGAGCGCGTGATTTGAATAAACTTGATTAATTCATTAACTAATTAATTAGATAATTAACTTGAACATGCGTCGCCGGCGACGATGACTAGTATCCGATAAACTCATAGACCTTGAGCAATGCATCCCACTCGGCGCGCATCAACGGGAAGTCGTTTTGTTTACAGTCCCAACGGTTTTAATTGGTTTCCAGTGTTGCCGCATCCTCATTTTGCGACGTTGCCATAACACCCCATCTATATAAGCGTTTTTTACTATGATAATCATCATTTTAATTTTTCGTTTTTTTCTGTCGACAGGTCAGAATGGTGACGACTCTTTGAATTCATCGAAAGGTTCAGGGGGTGGCATCAGCAAGAAGCAACGTAAGGCGCGTACTGCCTTCACGGACCTTCAACTGCAAACGCTGGAGAAGAGTTTCGAACGGCAAAAATACTTGAGCGTCCAGGATCGGATGGAATTGGCAGCGAAATTGAGTCTGACGGATACGCAAGTGAAGACGTGGTATCAAAATCGAAGGTAGGCAACCAACAAACAAAAAATTTAACCATACTGTCATTTCGATCTTATTTATAATTGAAAAAAAGCGTGGAAGTATTAGAATTGTCGTTTCCTTAAAAGTGCCCAAAATTAAACATGCCTTAATTAAATTACGACGCCATTGGAATTGTCGGTTCACCTCCCAATTCAATTAAAACGTGCACAAACACACTCGTGCGACAATACTAATGGCACAATGCCATCGAAAGTGTGTGTGTGCTCGCGCGCGAATGCAAATGAGCGCTTTATCTCGTGGATCGGTTACAAGCCCAATTTAAATTATTTAATGTAGTGTGTCGCTTTAATTAATTATAATAATCGATCGCGCGCCAACCAAAGGTTGTATACAATGCGTCGTTGGGTCGAATGGAATCGTTCGGAATGTGTGCGAACGAGAAAGACAGAGTAAAGCTGAGGGCACAATTGTTGGGCGGCTCTCGATCTAAAATGCAAAGCGATTAAGATTATCCGCGCCGATAATTAAGAGCCGGTTCGTGCCGCTGTCACTAGTTCTTTGCGCCGCCGCCGCCGCCGCCGACGACGACATAAACAGCCACAATGGCGAGAGGAAGCGCGACAATTTGCGTTGCATGAGCAATCAGTGTTCATTTGGACTACAATCTAATGAAATCACAAAAAAAATCCAGAAAGTTTTCGATGCTTAGTTTGCTAGACTAGGCTAGACTTGAGTAGTCTAGCTTAGAGCAATCGACATAAAATTTAATTAGACATTTTAGAGTACCTTAAGACAACGAAATGAAGAAATGATCTTTGGAAAAAAATCTAAGAGACGACTTCTTAGAGTAAAAAAATCTAGTGTAGATTTTTTCAAGGAAATTTTCGAGTATAAGAAAAAATATAATAGAATAAATCACAACCCTTGTTGTTGAAATTTCCTAGTGAATTATTTATTAGATTAGATTAGAGCGTGGAAGCATTATTATATTTGATATATGTAACTATCGGAAGCTCTACGATTTACTGCACTATTTTAACCCCTAGTGCCTTATATAATAAAGAAAGAGACACAAAAACAACTCCAAAACGAAAACGACATCGAATTACCGTAGGGGTCAGGGTGGGAACACGCTTGTAAATTTGTCTAGATATTTATATACTCAATAGACTTATTCACTCTATGTCGCTGTCTCTCCCCTTTTCTCACACACAAAAGGTATGGCAGCACCCCAAGGGAAAATTACATCCCTCGAGTCGTCGGTTGACTCTCAGGAGCGGGCGCGTGTGGTTGCGGCTGAGGCGAGGAGGTATCATTAACATGACACGCGGTGAGGGTTAGTAGAGCGAGTAGGGCTGAAGTGGTGCAGCAACCAAATATACACGCTTGTTTCGCATTGTTTCGCTCTCTTTTTTCGCCCTCCCCTTCACTCATCGTTTATATCCAAATTCCCCACTTGAAATAAATTACACTCTAAATGCGCTCGCATAAATCACATTTGGACCGCACATCGAACGAGACACGACAATACGAACGATACCCGTGCGCCATCCCATTCATATTTAACTCTAATGATGGGTAATGATAGTTTGGCTAAGAGTTTAATTAGATTTTCAATTGGTCTACAAGCGAATAAAAAAAAACTAGGAATTGCTGCATGATAAATCCAACAAACTGGGATTAATTAATCATTAAATCGATTGGAATTGTCGCATTGGCCAAAACACGACAAGTCAGTAGTAAGGTAAAAATCGAATGGCATCATTGGTATTGTCGCTTGCGATTTTTTGTTGTTGTTACTTAAGTAACGGTATCGTCTTTGCGCAAACTGGTCTCATGTAAAATTCATCAATTCAATCGATGGATCGATCGATCGATTGCTCTCTCGTCTTGGATGTCTCCGCTAGGTGCGCACTCGCGCTAATGAGCACGCTTATTAATTGATCTGGACAACCGGCTTAAGTCATTTTTACATGGCGGCGCTAATATATCCGCTCAGCGCGCGCGCGCATCACGATGTCCGTCGCCATCGTCGTCCTATAATGATGTGGTCTTGTTGACGTAGACCCGCATAAGTTCTGTCATGTGACTTAAGTCACTTTTTCATCATTCGTCGTCAGCCGCGTCCGTGTAGATCAACAACATTTATTCAATTATCCGAGATTAAAGTTGGAAAAATACGATTCTGAGATTTCCACCGCGAATCAAGCTCGAGTGTCTTAAGTCACTCGTATGATGATGAAATTTCGTGCGTCTTCGTGGAGTCGTTTGTTGGTAAATGAAGAACAAATGGCACGGGCGCGGACGTGCGTGACGCAAAATCCAGTGTGCGCTTGCGCCCGTGCCTAATCGAGGTACTAATCGAGCGTACTTAAAACGCAAGTGACTTAAGTCCACTTCTTTGTTGCTGCGGGCGGCACGCCGCCTTTGTTATTTCTTGCATCTTAAATATCTCCTCCTCAACTCGGTCAAGTTGCAATGTCATCGTTTACACAAGCGCGATCGGGAAGAAGTAAATTATACTTTTCGCGGATGCTGCCATCTAGTGATGATGATGGTCACCAACTAATGTCAACCACACATTCAATATAAGCATGAAATTGGCAATTCAGAGATAATTCGTCTTCGGAAAATTCGATGTGATGTCATAAATTATCTCCGAGAACGGTTAGCAATGTCATAAATTACATTTTCACCCTTTCTTCAAGTTTCTTGGTTCTGCAACCAAGTGTGCAAATCGGTGAATTTACCGATGACAAATGGCCATCATTCTCGGCGGTTGCACCTCAATTGTAAGTGGTACTGAAGACTTGTAAATAATTTTTTCGGGTACCGCCCTACTTGTTCAAAAATGTACCTCCACTTTCAAGTACCATGTGACATATGGCAACCAAAAACGAAATTAATTTCCCGAGGAGCGAAATGATAATAGGACATCAATTAATTAAAAATTAAATGCGCTACTCGAGTGCATCTTTTCGCTCGAACGAGTCGATGGAATCGGGGATGCGACAATACCAATCGTAAAATGTATGTAAATTTCGCTTCGGTTGTAATTGCTTAATAATTGCACACGGTGAAACGACAATTGTCGCCGGCGTAATTTATGGTACGACCTGAATACCACCAACCAACAACCAACCACCAACCGCATCCCCCAAAGGTGCTGGTTACGCCATTAAAGTTAGCATTTAGCTGCTGTGCATTTGCATACGTTTGGAATTGTCGCTTTCAAGAAGCCGCAGTTTTTACGCTCTAAGGCGCTGTTCGTTTGTAAATGCAAATATCGTATGTTCTCCCTTGGGGGCAGCGCACATTTTTACATGCAATAAAACACGTTTTATTTCACCGTTCTTCTAGAAGCAACCCTTTTTATGGGACTTTTTTCCTGGTGCTGGATTTTCCAGGATATAAATCATTTCGGCTTTGCTCACCGGTCAAATGCACGTGTAATATTGTAATTAGAAGGTGAGGCGAGAGTAGTGTGTGAAAATTAAGTAATTTTGTCAAAGCGTCACTAATTGCACCCTATCCCCTCCAGTTTTCTCCAAGAAGAAGTAAGAAGTTTAACGATTTTTTTCTTCATGTTTATGACTTGGCTTTGAAGTTGGCACGTATAAAGTGTTTTCGAAATTACCAAGTTCTTCTAGTAATGGAAATGTTTGATTTTTATGATGGTGACAATTCCAATGTTATGCACTATAATGGTTTTTACGAATTTTCGTTTTTTTCATTTTTTTTTAATTTCCCAGGTATTATTTGCGAACCCAATCTTAGAAAAGTAATTATTTTCTGATATATTAAACAGAAAATCTAGACGAGTAAGTTCTGGTGAGAACTTTGGAGTCAAATAGATTATTAACAGAAAATTACCGGCAAACACATGGTTTAATTATAAAAACAATTAAAAATAGTGCTGAATCAGAGCGACACGATCGAAAAACAAGGCGTTTCCATTAAAATCTCTGCGCGGAAAAACAACGAGCAAGATATTGAATTCGACGAAGAGACGAGAGAAGTCAAAGACGAGGAAAAAATGAAAGCAACCACTCGAAGGTAATGTTTGTTTGAAAAAGCAATTTACAAAGCCAACAGCTTTTTACACGAGGCGTTAAGGCGCCTTAAGATACCCCCACCCTCGAGTGCAACTTCGAGAAGATGATCTTCGAGCTAAGACACAGCAAGTTGTTAAACGTTTTTAACAACTCGAATGCATCGAGCAACGTCATCGATCGCCGTTTTGTTATCGAACGCCGCCGTGACGAATCGACGACAAAGAGTCCAAAAGCTCAAGACGACGACAGCGACGACAACGACGACGAGGAGGAAGATGAAGGAAGATGGAAGCAAAGGGAGTAAAGACAGTGGCGCATGTCATCTTCGGGCGAAAAATCATTTAGTCACCTAATTGCGGAGCACTGGCAGTACCCTCCCCCTCGGAGATCGGTGGTGCCAAAGACGTCGATGATGAGGGGCCAAAAATTCTTCTCTTCGGCGCTCTCCGAAAAAGTGCTGACTTGTTACGCTGGCGCCGGCCGCACAATTATCCTTTTTCGGGGCACTAAGTAATAGGCGATCGCCGATGCGGACAAAGCCGCCCACCGCTCTTGCACCACATCTTCTGGTACTTGTTGATTGTCGGCGTTTTGCATCCGAGTCCGAGCGGCATACGAAGAAGTCTTTGGCGTCGTCGGTTCGGACGACGATGAAATGCATTAGCATGATTGTAATTACCGCACGATTGCGCGCTGAAAGAGAAGAAATGGCCGAAGAATTTCGGCGCTATTAAAATGCGTTTAAGGCGAGTGACATCCGTGCGCCAGCGATTTCGGTAGAAAAAAGCAGCACGAAAACGACGGAATTATCTTAATTTCGGTCAGATTCCATAATTCGATTCGAGGAATGGAGAGAATTTCGTGCGGGATTCGTCGAAATCCGCGCCAAATTATGTTGTCAAGTTGAGACGACATAGAAGACGCTCAATTTTGGCTATTTTATAGTTATTTCCGGTTTGGCTATTACTATGGCAGCCGGAAATTATGAGAGTTTAATATGACAATTCTAATGTTATACTATTAAATTATACCTTGCCAACGAACTATTTAAAGTATCAAGCAAAATCTCTAAAGTTCCATATTCAAATTTGCCAATTACACATATTCAGCAACAAATTTCGATCATTTCCGGAACAAAATATTTATACACCCAATGATAGGGAATTTCATAAGGAAGACTATGAAAAAAAGATTTTTAAAATCCAAGCAGTAGTTTAGAAGATACAACAAAAAACACAAAAAGTCGCCTTTACTATACAACCGCATTGAATACGAATTGTCACCACATCTGACTAAGCAACTTTTACTTGTTCCAGAACAAAATGGAAACGTCAAACGGCGGTTGGTCTGGAACTACTCGCCGAGGCCGGAAACTATGCAGCCTTCCAGCGTCTCTACGGAGCGCCCCCTTACGGCTGTTGGTATCCACCCCAACCGGGCCAGAGTGCAGGTGGCGCCCCCACAGCAGCGGACATCTACTACCGACAAGCGGCCGCCGCAGCCGCTGTCACCCTTCAGAAACCACTTCCGTACCGACTCTACCCGCCCGGAATGGGCATCGGTCTACCAGGCCCCAGCGCCCATTTAGGGTCGTTAGCCGCGAGCAGCTCACTTAGCTCCCTCTCGAGCTACTACAGCTCACAAGCCGAAGGTGGCGGCGGTGGGGTTGGAGCACCGGGTGCGGCGAGTACACCGGCGCGTTCCCCAAGTCCCGACGATGCCCCCTTGGACCCCGGTTCGCCGGGAACGACGGGCCGAAGATCGCCGAGCGACGACGAGGACACCATCCACGTATAGGATCGGATCGAAACGCGCAGAGACCTTTTTTATTGTGATACCAGTGTATAATATGAAACATGGACGACTCCCGAGCTGCCACCAGCCACTAGATGGCGGTGCAAAAGAGAGAGAGAGAGAGTGCGGCGGGCACCGTTCTTCGGAGTGATAATTTATTTTCGCTTTTAAGTGTTGTGTATCTAGACTCATACGACGCAGCAGCAACAACAACAAATATTACGAATATGAAATATCTATAAATCATTGTTTTAATTCCAAATTGATGAAGTTAAACAGATGCGAGAAAGAGAGGGGGAGATCGAAATTGTATATAGAAATGTAGCACCTAAGCGATGTTGCCTCCTTTTAGTTGAACCAGTTTTTGTTTGGATGACTGTACGCGCTGACGATATTGTATAGAGGCAGGGATGGTGAGCGCCATCTAGCGATGAGCGGATTAAAGTTCCAGGTTGTACATACTTCTTATATAAATACAAAAATATACGCATTGCGGATGGATTGTAATGAAACGATGATGAGATGATTGTATTTCCGTTGTTCAGATAGTACAAAAACGATAAGAGAGATGAGTGCGCGAGACATCAATACAACCAACAACCAAATGAATTGTGCATTAAATTTATTATTATTATTATTGCCTATGATTATTACGATTATTATTGAAAAAATTCAAACGACCTGCTCGATGTACATATTGTAGAAAATAAAATTATGTACTCTAAAATGACCGAGTTTCATTTTTACAGCTTTAAGCGAATCTGGTTGAATTGGAATTGTCACCTCCACATCCGATGGTACAATCAAATGGCAAAAACAATTTTCGGTGAGTGATATTTCTTTTCTTTCATAAATGACTTTACTTAAATCAAACTTAAGTAATATGACTTAAACCATTTCCATTATTGCGGCTGTTGATGCCGTATTTGGCAATCGAATTAAAAACGAGCTTGATGATGGCGAAAACAAGCAATAAACGTAATTATAATTATATCAACAGACACGACCGAATGGAGCGAAGACAAAGATGGAGGACGAAGAAGTGGATGCACACACAAGAAGAAGTCGAAGAAGTGTAACGGCAATTAAAATATATTTTCGATTGCCTCCGAGGAATACGTCCATTAGCGCGCGTTTATAATCACCAATTTAGCATTCTTAATGTTGAAGCCGTTGAAAAACTGTTTCTTTTTTCGATTAAGTGCGTAAGTGCGAGTGTATAGTGCGAATATTTACTGAGCACGTTATAAATGACAACATAGTTTTTTTTTCAGCGGGCTGGAATTTAATTTACTTCTTCATAATGGACCTCAAAAAAGCAGTTGTTGCTTCAACTTTTTTTGTTTTGTTTAGGTGAATACAATTTTTTGTACTTTTCAATTTTGTGTGTTAAATTGTACGCATTGTTATTGGTATGTTATGACATATGTTTGATCAACGACATTTGCGTTTCGTTTCGTTGGATCGATTGAATGCTGATGATGATGGGAGGAAAATGTGGACAAATTAGGGACAACTAATTGCCACTTCCGGCGGAACAGCCTACGCACACATTGAAGGAAAAATGTACTTTTCAGAAAATATAAAAAAAAAGATACTAAATGTGTAACGCATGCATAATGGACGTGTCCTCAACACCTATAGACGAGCAAACCGATAAAAAACGGCGCATCGAGTGGAAAAAGTGGGTAAAACAAACAGTGTGTGGATTGGAATTGTCGTTGAACATGGGTGAAATGCGGCGATGCAACCGTCTCGAATTGTATTGTATTTAGTCGGGACGACGCGCGCTGCTTTGTTATCTAATTTGTGTCCAGTCATTGCCGCCATTCAGTTTTAAATCGTATACACGATTCCCGAGTTTTTTGCAATTTTTTTCGCTTACATATTCACTGGTTTCAACTGGCGAGATATGAAAGTGATGAGTCTTCATGGCGATTTGTATTCGTATGCCAGCCAAGTGTAACGGATTGGTATTGTCGTCGACGATAAACATGCTAAATTTCCATGAAAATCCACATTAGGTTATGTAATCGAATCGGTATTATCTGATCGAGGATTCATTCACACGGGAGATTTTTCAATTAATCGCATAAAATTGGAATTGTCACTTCTACATAATTTTTAAAATACCATTGAATCTAAATTGAATTTAACGAGTTGTTGGTGTCTCATTAAACAAATGAATAATTTATACCCAGCACGCTTCCATCATTGAATAAACGCAACAGATTGGAATTGTCACGCCTCTATCAATTCCCTCAGGCAACAACATATGGTACATACGTTACACCATTCAATTGAATGTGTTCAAGGGTGGGGGGTAGATATTAGAAAACGACGATTATCCCCCATTGTATTCCCTGTTACGCTTCATTTTGAAATTTGGCAGAAATGCTTTAATCGAGTAATTAGCACCACCTCAGGGATGAGTTCCAAAAGTATTGTTGGAACAAACAATGTCTTCCCCCTCTCTCTTTACCGGATAGTCGATTATTTTCGATGGAAACGCTTTAAAACTCTTTCCGGCTCTATTACAAATTAAATGCAAATTAATTTCCGTTTCGTTCCACGTTGCTCGCTCACTCGCACTATGCGGACTCGAAATGTTTGTTGCGGTTGGTAAAGTCGTCGGTTCGTATTGTGTGTTTGGAGTGTTGAGTGTATGCATAAATCGACGCATGTTGCGTTAATTAAAAGCGGGCAGGCGAGCGAACGAGTACGGAAGAGGAAAACAACACTCGACGAGAGTCAATGAGTACCTAGTGCCTAGTGTGCTTATCGCCACCGCTATCAGCGCCTTGTTAGCGCTAGCTTAAAGAGTGTGCAGGTCCCCGCCTGAAGATAAGAAGAGAATTCTTAATTTTTAATTGATGTGAATTGTAATTCGGAATCGTTTAGTCTCGTGTTCCTTCTTTTTTATATGAGGGGTACATAATTATCGTCCTATTGTTTTTTTAATTTTATTTTTGTTTTAATTAATTAAGTTTGTTAGCTTTTTAAGTGGACGTTTTGTCGTGGACAGATGTGAAATTTATTCTGGAATAATTTTCCAGAATGAAGGAGATATTTTAATTTTTCCAGGTGTGACAATACCAAATTTATCCATTTGTATATGAAACATGAAGAATGTTAATAAAAAAACCTCAATACGAATTTAAAACCTTACGAAATTCAATTCGATGATTAAACACGCGTTTAATACTTTTTCTTTTTACGCTCTTTCATCACATAGAAAATTATCTCTCGCTTGTTTATCGATATAAATTTTTTATTCCTCAACTTCTTTTTCATCTCCTCTAGGTTTGGGCTACTACTATTGATCTTTCGATACCAATGAAGATTGGATCATCCGATGAAGAGAACGTGTTGCTATTAGGTAGTTTTTATGATAATGTACTATCAAGATTTGTATACACAATTCCAATGATTTTTGAAGTCCATTAAGATGGTAAAAAGTAAAGAAAATTTTGATGAAATTTAGGAGCACATGGAATGAAGTATACTTAGGATAGTGACCACAAACGACCACCGAACAAACAAACAAAACGTTAAACGCTGCATTTCGTTCCTTCAACTTTTCTTGTTTTGTTTGCGCTGCGTTTCGTCCGCTTCGTTTTCGAACGTTTTGTTCGCTTTATGGACCAGCTACCGATTTGATTCTTCATCCTCATCATCATCAACATCAGCCGGCCCCATCATCGGGATGTGGAACGTCAAATCTACATACAAGTCTCGTCGATGGATCAAAAGAAGCAGTTTGTAATGAACAAGTCCATTAACAAGGCGACGGTAATGTGGAAACTAATAGTAATAATCAATCAAATCAAAATCGGATGAAACAAGAAGTCGAGATGGGTTCTGGCGGCGTGCAGACGAAAGAACGAACGCGTTTCAATGGTAATTACGCTGGTATTCACGAAGAAAATCGACGCGGACGTCAATGGCGGCTTGCGATTATTAATTGCGTCAATTGGACTTGAATTCAATGGATGTATACGTGAAAAACGATCAATTTGGCACTGAAATACCAATAGTGACAATTCTTAGTCGATGCATCTAAGAAGTTGGCGTAGTCAAATTTTATGAAATTTGCTTCAAATTGGGAAATGATATGAAGCGACAATACGAATGCTGCTCTTCATCAACAAAAAAAAAACAGAACCATATTCAGACTGAAAACCAGCAGCGCGCATACCGAAAAAGGAAGGCCGTGAAATGAAGAGAGCTCAAGCCGTGCATTTGTCAATCATTTATAAAATTATCAGCTTGATGAATGCGCGCGTGTAAGGAGATTAATTCGGTGGCCTCGCCAGCCGAAGAGCACTAATTAGATTTTCAGCCATCGTCGGTTCTTTTTACGGCCGACGCATCAAAGCCCATTGTTGCACGGAAGCGAATCTGCAGAGCGACACCGACGAAGACGACGCCGAAGAACCAACGCAACGGTGGCCAAATAAAATACGAAGAGATGGATGGATGGATGGATGGACGGATTCGAGGGGGCACCCAGCACGGTGCCAACATCTGTACCAGGGCACCGCATTCAATGAAGAGGAATATCATCACCAGAACACCAGCACCATCATCATCTTCATATGAAGAATGGTCGAGGGGCACATTTCGGTGTCTCTTTGACGTCACTATACCATAGTGACAATTACAGAAATACAATAGACGGGTATTTAAACGCGGAGACAATTCCAATTTGATCCAATTTCAAAGTGACAATACGAATCTAATGCGACAACATTGATCGAAAACAACAACATTTTAAACATGCTCGTTGACACATACCAATCAAATACCAGCTGTGGTAAAGTGTGAAGAAGAAGAAAAAAAATACAAGTGAAGAACGAAGAAAGGAGGAAACGGTTGGAATTGTCGCATGCCATTCATTGCCGTCTGATAGATTAAGTTCTTAGAATGCCAACATGTAAATAAATGTATAATGTAATTGCCATTTGTTTTATCAACCATCGGCGTCAATGCGTGCCCGAACATGCGTGTATTGTTGGTTGCATTCATCGTATCCGTTTACACCTTTCCAATGTTTTCTAAACTCTCAGAATTTAAAACGATAAATTCGCAGAACCCTCAGTAATGATAACATTGCAATAAAACATGTTGGCACATTTTCAACTCAAACGATTAGACTTTGATGAAATTATAGAGGTTATGCAGAAAAAAAAAGAGGAATTCCAGTGAAACATAAAAACGCAAGTAACGTCGTCGTCGTCTGCTCCCCCAACAGAAAGCGCAATCGCCTGGAGGCAGCACCGATTACGAAGGAACGTTGACGATTATCGGTGAGGTTATGACAATACGTATGCATGCATGGAGTGGCTGGCGTGCGCGCATGCGATATTATATTAGGAGAATAATTGCATCCCATCCATTAATAGGTACTTACACAGCAAATGCAATTGAATTTCCAACCGATCTGAACTGAACTGAACTGAGCAGGAGCGCGCGAGTGCTGCCACAGACAATGGCGGCTGCCGCTGCTGCAGGCGATGCCAATGCAAATTAATAAATGCGTTTACAATGTGCGCAACGAGCCGTACCACCCTTTGCACCTGCTTCGGCGCGTTATTAGTTAGTCAAATCTACACTGCAACTGCAACAACAACAATACTCCACATTCGAACGAGGATGCAGATAACGATTGCTCCAATCCAGTTGAATATGTATTTTAGGGTTTTTTGTATTATTTAGAAATAGCTGGAATAGTGTATATAGTGTCGAACAAGACATTGTAGAAATAAAAAAATTATTACTTGATTGCTTTCCTATCAAATTTGCAACCGGTAAAAAGAATGTATGTATATGATATGTTTTCGTTAGATTGGAATTGTCACTCAGCCATTCGGTTTGCAATTAATGAGAAATTCAATAGAAAAAGTTGCATCAACAACGAAGATTACCACGGAAGAAATAATTTTCCTCGCATCAATTTTCTGTGATTCCCCGCATTCGAAGATGAGCCCATACCGTTTTGTTCCCAAACGCCAAGCCGAGAGCCGATACAATAATAATACAACAACACTAATAACAATCATTAACAGCGGCATTAAATACCATTCGCTCGAGTTGGCTAATAAATAAAAAACGAATACAATCCTCCGAGAAGGCAAGAAAGGAAGCGCGCATTCGTGTGAACGCTGCCATCATTAATCAGCATCCATCAGAATGCGTGTACCGCGTAAGCGCAGCCATCACACACATCCTCCAGGTCGGTCGTCGTTGCTGCACCGCCGAAGAAGAGAACTTCAGTGGCAGATAATAGAGCTATATGGTATCTCTTGCGCGGATGCGATGCGGCCAGCAAGCAACCCTAACGTGTGCGCGCGCGCACTTCATTCATCAATACTCTGCGCTGCTGCATCGCGGTCTTAAACCTTCTGGTTATTGTTGTTCGGCGGTGGTGGTAGAGCGTGATTAGTTCGTTCGGCGCGGTGCGCCTTTGATTCTTTGTATCGCGCAGCAGTGCGCTGATGATGCCGCTAAGACATTTTAGCTACCGACCGAAGAAGTCAGCCATCGGCCATCATCAACAACAACAACAACAAGAAGAAGAAATATGAAGCAGCAACAACAATGCCCGACATTGCATTGCATTGCATTCATAATTAATTTAATTGCCGGCCATTTGCATTGTCTTCTACTATCGCTTCTCGCATAGATGCCAACCGACAACAAGATAACTGATTGCTTGTAAATTAGTTTTAGTGAACGAGTGCGCATCGTGGAGGAAATGTGCGAATTGTGGTGTAGGAAAAAAGAATTAATTCTTTTGCGGTTGCAATAATGCAATAAGGTTAATGATAATAATTAGTAGGTGCGCAGATTGGTATTGACGCCATTGAAAATTGCCTAATTAGTTTGCCGTTGAGATGCATCAGATTTGTATTGTCACTTGTGTGAAAAAAATGAAAATTGCAATAGGATGTACAATGCACATGAAGATAAACAACGAATACCAGAAAAAATTATTAGTGTACCAAAAAGAAAAAATATTACCTCTCCAAATGATGAATTGCGTTGACAGTTCTTCCTCGAAGTCGTGAAGAAACAGCTTGAAGAGCGGTCGCGGTTTTGTACTTTTTAGCATATAATTACGCGAATCTCGCGCGATGTAATCGATTCAAATCGGCGAAGTAATGGCTTTTCCCATGCATCGTGCGCACTGGCATCGGGTATTTACATTTAATTAACAATTAACGAGACTATTAACGAGTCGTTCGTACATTCGTCGCTGCTGCCACCAATATCCACGGGTATAAGCTCACCTTGTAAGCAACTCGAAGCACTCCACGCACCAAGCACATGCCGAGCCAAATATATAAATTCATAACGAGCAATTACCGGCCGCATTAATGCCATTAATAAATATTAGCGTCAGGCGATATAGTTTTTTACTCGGGTGCACATCACATCGCGTTGCACTGGTATTGGCATAGCATCCATCAGAGTGCGCATCACTGTGCAGAGAAATCAGGTTTTTGACTCGATATACGTCCGTCTGCACGTTGCGCACAGGGAGAAAAATACAAAAATTGTAAAACAAACAGGAAATTACCAACTGATTTAAAAGGCCTTTAAAGGTGCGTTTTTTACGCTATAGACTCTTGGTGACCACTTTTACTATAAGCCTTGTAAATAAACGTAAGATGATGGCCAACTCACTAGCTCAAAGATGGTAATAATGTCAATACTACCACGGATTTGGAATTTTAGCTAGACGGCTCGAAATAGGACGATAACACTATACGAGTACCGTATTTAACGCGAACCATAACTTTGGACTGATTTTACCAATTTCCTGGGGGTAGCTAAGGTTAACCAACTAGACCAGTCGATAGGTCAACTCACTAGCTTTAAGATGCCACTATAGCCAATATTACCACGGACTTGGAATTTTAGCTACACGGCTCGAAATACGACGATAACACTATACGAGTACCCTATTTAGCGCGAACCATAACTTTTGTACTGATATTACCAACTTCCTGGGGGNTATGAAGTAATTTTATCTACTTCTTAAAATTTAAAAGCTGTCATAATACAAATCTGATCATTCGACGTTTTTAAAAGTACGTCGTTTTTGTATATACGTCGTTTTTACAGACGTCCAAATTTTCATACGTCATTATTTACTTGCGTCGTTATGTGCATGCGTCGTTATATTCTTGCGTCGTTTTGACAAATGCGACGTTTTTGACTGCGACCATATTGCCGCGCCGTTTTGGCGTTCGACGTTATTTCTGCGACGTTTTGACGCGACACCCTATACGAGTACCCTATTTAAGGCGAACCATAACTTTTGGACTGATATTACCAACTTCTTGGGGCTAGCTAAGGTTAACCAACTAAACCAATCGATAGGCCAACTCAATAGCTTCAATATGGCCCTATAGCCAATATTACCACGGACTTGGATTTTTGTCTACACCGGTCGAAATGCGGCGATAACACTATACGAGTACCCTATTTAACGCAAACCATAACTTTTGGACTGATTTTACCAACTTCCTGGGGGTAGCTAAGGTTAACCAACTAGACCAAACGATAGGCCAACTCACTAGCTTTAATATGGCGCTATATCCAATATTACCACAGATTTGAAATTTCTGTAACACGACTTCAAATAAGATGACACCACTATACGACTATGTTTATGAAATAAGAAATACGAATATCATAACCAGGAAACTTGCCAACAAGTTAATGGGTGGCCCATTTGATGCGGGCTGCGTGGAGGATGTGGTAAACTCTTAGAAATTGCCCTCTTCAATCCCACACGGCACGCACTCATTGACGGGAAGCCCTTGCGATAGCGCAATTCGGACCCCTGAATGGGTTGCGGTTTGCATTCAGTCAACAAATTTACGTACTCACATTGAACAAATAACAAACCTGGCGACTTTTAGAATTAACTTCAATCGCCCTCTCTTCTGACTTCATCCTGTTTAGCACCGCGCTCTTTCTGCCATGTATTTTATGGGCGAATGGGTCGAGTGATTTCCATTCGCTGGGCACTTGATTGGCGTTTTGCGGTGTAACGTTCGATAAATTTGGATAATTTTCAGTGCACGTGTGTCCACTCAATCGTAATGCAAATGCAACTCATTCGAATTGTCACTATTTCGATATTTTTGACCATTTCCGAACTTTACAAATACTAACGACTAATATATTTGCAACAGTTTGAAATTGTCGCAAATTACATGTGAGCGATTGACTGATTGCTCGATGAGCTTGCAAATTGTAAAATTCACACATGAATTACGCGAATATCGAGTGCACTCATAAACCAGCTCGCCGTGAATAAACAAAATTCCAAAATCTTTTGAATTGAATTTTTCAAAACGCAAATCTCGTTCTTCAGAAAGTAATGAAATAGTGTATTTCATGATTTGAGGTGCATACAATTAGTGCAGTCGATGCTAATCGGCCGTTTCCTCGAAACTCGCGTTCAATTAGACGTGCAAAGCGTGCGTGCTGACGGCGGCGGCAATGGCGGCGGCGTCCTTCGATTGTTTACTTCACCAGCAACAACAACAACAACAATAATTGCGCGCGTGTAATTGCAATTGTCGCGCATAAATAAACACTGCACGCCGTGCAGTAGCACGGCCGTTCGAGAGGAGTTAATTAATTGTCGGCGGTGGAGGCGGCGGCGGCAATGGCGGCGGCGATGCAACCGGACGTGCGAGATCGATCGGCCGTGTAAATCAGCTTAAACACCCATTGTATACCCACACAGGAATATTGTTGAAAATGGTGCAACACGCACAAATTTGCATAAATTGCAAATTGCACTCGCCGCCGCCACCGTCGCCGCCATACAAAGTGTAATTGTGCTGATCGGTGGCCGCCATCAGCATCGGCATTTGCATGCGTTAATTACGCACCACATTTGTTGATTCAATAATATTGGCGACAATTCCAATACAATTCTAGTTCATACAAAGTTTCAAGGTGGTCAACGACAATAAAATCGATCTATCGAGTGGGTTGTTATCGATACTATTATCGTTTTGAGAAAAGTGTCTAAGAACGACAATACCAATGCTGCGGTACCTGCAGACAAGTCGTGCTTGATAAATGCAACGCCAATTTGCAAAATAGTCAGTACCAATCGCGTTCGCGATTTCCGCCATCATCATCTACGCGCACTTCTCACAGACCATCACGACGAAGAAGTTTGCAAAACGCGAAGAAGCCGAGCGAAGAAGAGGGAAGCCCCGCGAATCTTGCAGTTGAAATTACACGTTTATGAATTTCGCATTCGTAGCCAGCACGACATTCGATCCTATCCGATCCATGCACGAGGAAAACAAGTATAAAGTGCTCATTACTCCATCGATCCATGCTTGGATCGATCGATCCGATCCATTGAGCGTGATCGGTGCGATAGGGAACGCTTACAAATTGCGCCTGCAAGGGTGGAGAAAAAAACTGATATGTCACATGATACTCTAGTGACCAAGTGTGTAATCCACATGATTTGATCGCATTCGAAGACTTGCAATGCTGCGGATGACGTTGTGGTTAAACGTCCGATTTCTCGTCGATGCATTGATCAATCAAATTCCTCATATTATCATACTTATTCATAAATAAAACTGAATCAAAAAATAATGGAATCAAGTATACATTTATGGTAACTTTTAAAATGTCAGTGATATCATTGGAATTGTCGTTTTTATGTTATGGCGAGATTAATTAATGAGAAAATCATGGTTGTTTAATTAACGCATGATTTTATTATCATTAGCGTTCGAATGATTGATAACCAACCCCATAACCATCACAAGCGAACAAGAGGCAGCACTTAGCGTCTTCAGCATCCCACCCCCCGCACACAATCATTAGCCGCGCAACAGTGACGTCGTCGCCAGGGGGCGGCAGTGTGGATGTCAATGGCGGCAACAAAATCGCCATTAATTAATGTCCCCCGTCTGCGACACTTCTCTCGGTGTTCATCGGGGTAAACGCCATTCGCATCGCTTGAGTTTCCATTAAAACGCGCCGCTTTTCCCAGCGCGTTAGCCGCACTCAATGAACTCGAGCCCACCGCCTCCAGCGCATTAATTAATTAAGCCGCTAATTATTTATTGAATTAATGAAAAACCGCCCCCCATCCAACGGCCATCAGCGAGTGATTAATCGTCGCTCGAGAGGAAATTAACTTTTGATTGCGTTTTCTTATCAACAACGTGAGAATCAACAATGACCAGAAGGTCCTTAAAACCATAATTGAAGGAAAAAATATAATGTTTTGTTTGGTATCGGAGAAATTAATGAGAAGTAAATCAGTAGCTTCGATATTGACTACTTGATGAATGCATATCATATGTAAACACGAAGGTGACTTCTTCACGGCTGAAGAGGACGCCATTGATGATGATGATGACGATGATGAGGTGAAACACTCGAAATCCGCTTTAAGTAAAGTCGGCTTATCATTCTTTCGATGGCAGCGCGCGCTTTTTTGGAATGATTAACACATTCATTCGAAAGAGTAGCTGAAGAAGTTGATGATGCTAAAGATGCTCAAGAAGATTTTTGTATGGGCGCGTTTGATTGACTCGACCTCCCAATTATAAAAATTTGAGTTGCCATTGGTATTGTCGCACTGGATAATTTAATTAATCAATGATTGGTACTGTCTTAAAACAAGTAATATTAAATTTTAGACTTAAGTAACTATCCGTACCATTAGAATTGTCGTGTTGCGCCATCGACCAGCCGCAGGAAAAATGAAAATTCAAGTAATTAGTTCTCATAAATATCCAATTACTCGTCGGCTGATTGGGTTTCATCAATGAATCATGTCCGATGGCTATTTGTTGCAAATTGCGGTTGTTTACTTGCTAACTGGCCGCGAGTAAATGAGAGCAAACGCCGGCAACTAATTGCGACATGCGCGCATTGGAACTGTCCTTGCGTTCGCAATTTCATATTGAATGACAGCAGATTAAATATGTGGGAAAAGTCAACTTTTCCACCATTCAACGCAAATTGCAACAATTCGTAATTGATATGTCTCGTGTGATTAGAAATTCAAATTAATTAAAATTTATTGCTTTATAATTGCCATAAACGACAATACTTATGACAATTTCATCATAATAATTATTTATTAGTATGAAGGTAATGTGTTAATAAGAAGACGACAATGCCAATGGTACTTCCGCACCGTGATATCAAAGCCATTAATTGGCCCATTAACAGAGGAGGAACGCGACAATTCCAATGCCGCATCTTAATCTTGACGTTTTTAAGTGATTGAATGACAGTTATGATGCCCAATCCGCACCAACGGGAATTAAACTCTTAAGCTACCGGACGGATATCTTCAGGAAGGCTCTGAAGACGACACAATCAGAAAACCAAAAAGAAAAAGATGAAAAAAGCGCGCAACTGAATGCCGAGAAGAAGAAGAAGAAGCCTTTCTAATTTATTAAAATCCCATCAATCGCTTATCCTGCTTTCGTTTCATCGTCGCTTATACGCATGCGCAGCGCGCTTAATGCGTCATCAATGTCCACTTAAGTATGCGACCATTACGGACTTAAGTCGCATCTTCATGTAAACTCAAGCGCGCTCTTCGTTGTCGTCTCGGTGTCATCGTGGAATTTCGATACTTGGGCGTCAATACCAATGCTCTTGCAAGTGTAAACAATACACTCGGAAAAAAGAAAACAGAAGAAAGTCGATGACGATGACATTAAAGTGATCTTAAGAGATCATATTAGTATCGAGTCACAATCAATTTCGATCGATATCGATTCACGAAAAAAAAATGAGAAGGGTCAACTTGACCAATGTACAAGGTGTTTCTTTGGTGGGTGACTTAAGTAGCCATAGAAGTGATTTTTGTTAAGTAGACTTAACTGGGAGATGTGTGTGCGCGAGCAACTTCAAGGTGGGAGGTCTGGATCGCTTGGATCACTTGGTAATTCAATACACGATCGATCCAGCGATCGCTCGATCAATCGATCCATCGATCGATGAATTATAACGAGAGAAAACCCTCAACGATGATATCCACGCTCGGTGCGCAGGTCTCAATGACTTAACTCACTTTCAGTCGGTTGTAAACGCATCATACTCAAGCTTCGAGTGCTGATTTGGAATTGTCGTCATTGATTTGAAGTTTGGGTGTTATTCAAATGAATTAATGAAAAAAATTGGCTGTGAGTACGAAGTGAATTGGAATTGTCGCCAGTCGAAAATGAAGGGGGTGTTTTCAGTGCTACTTTTTGCACTTTTTACAACTTCAAAGTGCTTTTAAGCGCAACTTAAGAGCGCTTTTTGCGAATTAAGAGATGGCGCGCGCATTATGCAAACTTGTAAATATTTATGGAAGTCTGCCGTCAGTAGCCACGTACGTGCCGCTCTTATCCCTCCTCGAGTGCCGCCCCCGCCCTCTATGGAGTGAGAACGAGTGCGCATCTGAAGCGACATCGTCTATTACTTATACAAACGGTAAAACTGCGCGATAAAAGCCCTCCAGTTAGATGTTCCAGCCGCCCCCGCTGCCTCCACCGCCACCGGAGTGAGCTGGGGGCGGTGAGGAGATGCTGTGAGCAGCACCGGAAGCGGGCAATACTTTACACTCGTTGCACTGGCGCGCTCGGAGGCGGCGGTAGCGACGGTGGCGACAGCAACGAGTAAATAGATGATAATGTTTATAAATATGCATGTGTCGCCCGCTGCCTCCGCCGCCTCCACCATCGACCGGAAGCGCACTTCAACTAGCACTTAAGGGGCGGTTTTTTCTTTGTATTTTCGAATGTAAAATATCAAACAAATTCAAATTAAACAAAAATCTGATTCAATTGTTAACCCATGAAAAAAACGCGTCAATACCAATGGGAAGTGTTGATGACAATTCCAATAGATCGTCAATATTAACGATATAACTCAGACGGCAATACCAAAAACCTGTTTTTTCGTCGTGCAGAAAGTAATTTGGACAACAACAATACCGCAAATTGTGTACTTCTACCAACCGCCCCCTTGTGACAATACCAATGCGTTGCCACCGCCCCCAAAATAACCTTTTTTCGATCAATTCATTTTATGATTTGCTGATTCGGTAGGAACCGCACAAACAAAACGCATCGAAAAGGGAAAAACCACCACCACGGATGACAATTCCAATCCTTACATTGACGGGGGGCGGCAAAATCTTTTTACTGTTATTCGTCGCTCGTGCACTATTTTTATTCGTTTTTTCTGCTTGACTTTGCCGTTCGCGGTACAAAAGGGCAGAAATCAATAGCCATAATATTCGGCTTCCGTTTGTTTTCGCATTGTATGTGTATGTCGCCGCCGCCTCCGCCGCCGCCACCACAGCCGCCGCAATGGAATGGTAGTCGACGACGCATTAGCGTATCTATCGGAATCGGAACGGATCGGATGCGCGAATAAAGCGGCGGCATTTTGGCCGCCCGGATGATGCGAAATGGGTGGCGGCGGTGGCGGCGGCAAGAGACGGGGAGGGGGCGGCGGCTGTGAACGAAGAGACACAAGAGAGCGAATCTCTTTTGTGATGCAGCCAATAGCACATTATCTCACTTTGGTGTGTGCGCGAGCGGCCGAGGATAAAAGCCGAGATTGTGCGCGTATGCGGGGGCGGCATCGGTGGCGGTGGCGGTGGCGACGGGGGTGGCACTCAGCCGAGAGCGCTTTTATCGAAAACGATCACGTTCCCAACGGGATAAAGGAAGCAGCTTAGCGAAGCTCCACGTAAAGCTGGATATATGTTGCCCACTTAACTTTTTTTTTTGGCTTTGAAAATTTCCGAAATTTTAGAATTTTTTCATCTATGCGACAATACCAAAGATACTTTGTGGAAAATGCCTTAAAACGCCAATGAGTACTGTTTAAACTACTCCTAGTGACAATTCCAATGATATTACAAGTGACTTAAGTATACTTCTTGAAGAACTATTGGAATTGTCGCAAATATGAATTTTTATATCAGCTACCATTTGAATTGTCGTTTATGTCTGTGTTCATTAGTCGATCAATTAGTGGAAACAAAAACGTCTTTGAATCATTAAGCCGGCATTCAAACACAAACAAAAAGTAAATGAGGGCCGACGCTTAAAAACCTAATTAATAAACGACCTGACATTAAATTAGTTTCTAATTAAAAACTACCGTGAAAGAAAAACCGCCCCCTTGTGCGTTTCAACTTCCTCTTTCTTTTGTTTTCTGTTACTTTACTTTGTTACTTGTGCGTTTTTCTTCATGATGGGCTCAAATGCGCGTGGAATGCGCATGCGCACGCACAAAAATCGAGGTAATTGCCGCTGAGTGCGAGGTATTATGATATATTATTCGAGTTGTAATTACATTTCGTGAAAGCAATCAATCATCTGCCGCCGTCCGCGTCCACGTCTTCCGAGGCTTCTTCGTCTTCGTGATTAAATTTTCATGCGTAACCACACATCCACATTACGAATTAATTGTTTTCCGTAATGGAAGCAACAGCAACAACAATGTGAATGTGAAACAAAACGAAAAATGCAGAAGAAGAAAAAATGAAAAAAAATGATTTTATATGGAAATTTTTCCAACGTAATGAAACTATTAGCGACATCTTGCGGTGGTTTACAGTACTTGTCTAAGTGAATGGGAAACTGAGCCGAGAAAGTAGGCGTTGCTCGGTGACGTCATGAAACGGCTTAAGTCACTTGTTGGACGAACCTGCAGCACGTCTTCAGAGGCAAAAATTTCGTTGTGGGGAGGGCGTCCAATAGGATTCATACTGGACTTTCGAGAAGTGTAATCGAGGTGTAATCATGTTGAACGGACCAATCGTACTTAATCAATGATTTTATATGACTTAAGTCACTTTTGTTTTCTTTCTTTTTTGGAAATATTTCCGGAAATTATCGTTAAAAACTAAACCATTTAACTGGCCAATACAAATATCAGAGAAATTGCAAAAATTGGATACATTGTGCATAGTATTGGAATTGTCGCGTAGCTAAGAAATTACAAAATCTAAAAGCATCTCCCGTCATTAAGCAAAACAACTTGATAATTTGGCGGACACGTTGAATAAAACATCCGTCCGTCCGTCCGTCCGACCGGTAGCTGCCGCCGCCAACGCCGCCACCGTTCTGTGAGTGTGTGCGTGTGAAGCGCCGCCCCCATAGGTAGATTTTAGCGCGGAGAGTGCGCGCCAGTGCGGAACTAATTCACCCCCCGTTGGCGGCGTCGTTGTCGTCGTCGTCGTCGACGTGGCGCATCCCATGCACTCAACCGCCCCCCAAAACACCCCACCCCCACGCGCGCATCCTCTCAGCAGCTCACGAAAACGTCGCTAATGTCTTCGTTCTCCCTCGTGATTTTCATCGACGAGTCCAGGGATAAGAATGTCTGAGTGTTCGCCGCCGTTGCCGCCATCATCGCCGCCTCCAATCGGACCGAATTTACGTCTGCGTCGAGTGCGTCTCAAATTACATCAAATTACAATCACATCTGTTGTTGCTATCGTCGAGTACGTCTGCTGCCATCTGCACAGCACTTGACGCAATAATGATTACAAACATCACTCTGCAGCGCATTGGTATTGTCGTCGGCAGTAATTTTGCAAAGTTTATGAAATCAAAGCGTGGTAAATTATGTCTTTATACGCATTGTGTGATTGCGGTTGTCATGACAATGACGATGACACTGTCAACGCTAATTGTGATGTACGACAATTTTAACGTCAAGTCGAGCAATTATGCTGTGCGTCTCTGATGACTTTTAAGAAATCATTACGTGCCTCGTTTCGATATCAAATTAATTTACCCAGAATTCTTTGGTTTTCCATGACAACAGAAAACTACAGTTGATTCTACAAATAGAAGTCGTATCATGTGAGGTATCACTGTGGATATCCGGAGAAAAAAGTTAATTTGACTGGTTTGTCGATCAGCACTCGAAAATTCTCTCCACGGGTGGAGGGGGAATTCGCGGGAGAGAGGGGGGCGGCGTTTTAACAGCCTCGATAGATGCAAGCGTGTTTACAAATTGCCGCAATGTCGCATGCGAAATTGGCCTGATTGCGAAGTTTTTCCAAGCAGAAAGGCGCGCCGCATTCATTTGACGTCGGGGGGCGGCAATAGCTTTGAGTTCGCTTTTTTAAATTGCCTCCGCGGAATATTTTTTTCCGGGCGTCGAAACTCTTAAAAAGTTTTAGCCTCGTGGAACCAGGGGGCGGTGGAAACTGGAGTGGGGGGCGTTTTAACAAATTACACACTTTTCGTTTGTGTCCTGCCGCCCCCAGAGTTTTTAGGCTTTTTCTTTTCGTTTGCGCCGCTTTGATGACCTGGGCAAACATTAAAATTGCACTTCGCAGTCGACACAGAAGAAAAAAAAAGTCGAGGAAATAAAAGAAAGGCGAAATGAAATGAAATAAAAGTTGGCGCGATGCTTTTTTTCATGGCAGCCATTTTGTGCGACAATTTGATTGAGTTCGGTTTTTAATGCGAAAGTTACTCGTGTTTTAGCCAACTTAATGACAGCTCCAATTTGATGCATTGCACTACGAGAAGTTGGAGATGAATGGTGTGCAGCATAAGAATTGTCGTTTTAATTGAAATTCAACAAAAACTACTTTATAAACTGTTCGAAATCATTTTTCATGGAAGTGGAAGCTTTATTGTGACTATTATTGCCGTTTGATATCTTGAACGATGACGATGCACAAATATAGACATACGAACCGAGTGCATAGGGTGAATATGTCGAGTGTTAACTCAATATCTAGCATGTAGTGTGTATCGAGGAGGTGTTAACACGATGCTTTTATACGTGCTCATTGCATTATCTATTCATTCGAGTATTTTATTATCATCAAGAGGGGCGGCAGACTATTCATCATATGCGTGCATATGCCCCAATAGACTTGATACCAATTTGGCTATTTTCGATTGTAATTGGATATAATCCCAAAATTCAATTTGCAATTATGCCATTTGAAGTATAAGTTATACCATTCAAATCCAACCATCATTTTTCAATTATCACATATGTGACGACAATACTAAAACACTTCTGTATCATTGATGATTTGAAGAATATCTTGAAAAACGAAAATTTCTGAATCGTTTACACAAAAATGGAAGGCATGAAATGAGTTAAATGACACATTTAACGACAATACACACAATTAAAATCTATTTCCCAGCATGGATGACGCTGCAGAATGGCGGCCATTCGAAAACGCGTTTTTCATTCTTCAAATCCGCAACGTCATCGTATCGGATACAAAAACGGCGTTGCAAAATTGTCGTGCGTACTCGAAAATTAATGATAGCGATATGACGAAAGTCAAGCGCACGCATTCATCACCAACTCGCGGGGCGGTTTATTGTCGATTATGTTGTCCTCGCTGTTGTTATTGTTGTTGCTGTTATTATTGCATTGTTACAGGAGAGGGCAAACTCGAATTTCATCCAGAGGGGTTGATTTGACTGGGCGCATTCAATGCGTTTCTTTTTGCAGGCAAGGGGTTGATAGACCACCTTTTAATAACCATCATCATCATCATCAAAACAGCATGAAACGTAATTAATTGCTTGTAGATCTCTGAGAGAGTGCTCCAGAATGTCTAAGTGAAATTTACAAGTCATCTTCTCACATGACCAAAACGTCATTGCAATAGGACATATGATAAAAATGATAGAACTATCTCTCAATTAACGAATAACATTGAAATCGTCGTTTTATAATTTACAAATCGTTCTACTTCTCGATAACAATTATAAAAGGTTTCTTCAAGAAATTGAACAAAAAGCTGATGGACATAAAAGCCGAATGTAACTGCATGGGATGCATTCGTACTGTCGCAATAAAAAACCATGAAACTACGTCATTGTTAGCTCTCTTCAGTGATTGTATGTGTGTTTGGGGGTGCATTTCAGCACTTTGCTAAACAGTTGTGTTTGTGCAAAGATTCGCAATGGCCTGCAGCGAGCTAATGGTAATAATAACGCTGCCTGCGTCGACGGCGGCGGCAGCAGCAACGCGGGCTGTTGGCAGGAAACTTTTATGCATGGACCATAAACCCAATGAATGGTAATAGCATTATCTATACCCTACTTCCGATCATCATAAAAATCCTTTCCGATGCCGCCGCCACTACAGCTTCTGGCAGCAACTCCACGATGGCCAACCGCCCCCCCGAAAATCTCCATGTTGTGTGATTCATTGTCCTCCCGTTTTACTCGTCCTTTTATGCACTTTGCTTTATTTTATGCGACATCCCGAATCTAACCCTCGCAGCGCACCACCAAAATCGGGGATATTTCTCTCCGAGCGCATATAACTCGGCGATTTCCGGTTTGCCCAACTCCCACTCCACAAATTCGCAATCTCTCATTGATATGCTTCGCAATCGTCGCGAATTCATTCAAAAACGTCAACCTTCATGCGTAATGACATCGTGCAAATATTGGTATTGTCGCGCACATTTTGTGTGCATTTGTCGTGATTTAATCACGCAAGCTGGCACGCCAAGCAAACAACTAATGGGCATGTTTGGCCGGCCGTTAATTACCGGAAGTGTGACCATCATACACGTGCGCCGCCGACATTTATTTGTACAGCGCAAATTAATTGTAAAGAAAATATTGAATGTGACGTATTGGAAGCGTCGCATCGCTGCGAGAATATGCGCATGGGACATATTTGGAATTGTCGCGTCGGCCATTCAGGACATAACCGAGCAAATAAAATGTGATCACATGCGTGATGATTACATGAATGGCAACGATTAAATATTAACGATGAGCATTGTCGTCCGCATCGACGATGTTTGCTTTCCATTTTTACGTGCACGCGATTTAATCGACGGTCGGTCGCGACCGGAAATCGTTCAATTACAGCTCTCTTTCAGCGCGATGCTATTTTGGAATATTTACGAATGTTTACATCTTTGCTGCTTTCATCTCGCTTGCCGCATTTAAACGCAATTAAACGACGCTTGGTTGCAACTATTGACATTGTTTGATATTGTCACCTATTTCCTCATGTAATGTCATCAACTGCTCCACAATGGACTGGCTGATCATTTGGAATTGTCGCTTATTTCAAATTGCCTACCTTTTCATTTCTAAAACAAACAGAGAAAAAGAAACAAATCAGATATCAGATAAATAAGATGATTGGAATTTGAAAAATTGTTGATTTTTACAATTGCAATTTTTTCAGTCATTTAATACAATCTTATCTCTGAAATTTCTGGAGTAATTTCGAAAATTCAAGAAGCATTTTTGGGTAATTAGATCTTGCATCAATCCGTCTGCATCGCTCTGACGAATTGTGATTGAAATATGAAATGATTGCTTTTAAAAATCAGATATTTTTCAAATTCGTCCAACTCTAAAGATCTTTATGATCTTACATCTCCAGGAAAATTCCAGAATGATCCTTCCTGCAGCTCCTCGTGTAACTGCAAAGATGATGATCTTACATCTCCGGGAAAATTCCAGAATGATCCTTTCTGCAACTCCTCCATCGTGTAATGACAATTTCCGTGACGTCGTCGAAACATTCCTCATCCTTTGGTGCACACAAAAAAATCCGAGTTGGCTCTGCAAAACAAATTGGCATCAGCATAGATTCAACGAAATTACCAAGCACTCATCAGTATTCCAACGCGTTAAGAATCGCAAAGAAAATCAAAATCTTATCGCTCAAAAGCTCGGCTCGTATGTTGGCGCGTGCGAGGGGCGGCATGACGTGCCTGATATCGACGCCTCATCATCTTGCGCAAAGGCAGGCAAACAAGCCCCTGGAGGAGGAGGCGGCAGAGCATGCTAATACGTTTACACGTGTAACACATGTAAATGTCTTCCTAAAGGTGCGCGTGATAACGAATAAAAAGCGAGGACGCTGGCTGCGCCGGATGAAAAGAGAGCCGTCATAAATATGCATGCATCGCGTCGATATTAAATATTAAAACAGCTTACACTTAACCGTTCCCGCCGGTGGCGAGGACGTGGGGGACGGCGGCTGGAGCAGCTCCCCGTGAGGCAGATCGCTGGCGGAATCGGGGGCGGCTGTGATTACTCGCGCGCGCCTCTCAGCGCGTATGCAGCACATCAAACGGACGCTAAGTGGATGATGGTGCTGATGACGGCGGCGCAGGCGAAGAGGGTGTCGGCCAACCAACACACACCTCCGACGACGATGACGACGACGGCGGCGGCAGCAGCAGTGGCGATGACGGCTCCCGACACTTTTGCTACAAATTGGATCTGCGCGCGAATAAAATTTGCACTTTAGACAAATTAGCTCGACACCTCGGCTCACTGATTTCAGCCGAGGCACGTATCATACCCCTGGTGCACCAGCACCAGCTCGAAAACGCAGGCGATGTCGACGTTGGAGCTCCCCCTTGGCCCCGTTCCACACCAGCCATTTGCACGGCAGCAGCGAACGCCTTTGCTGTCATCATCATCCTCGATATTCTTCATGTCGCATCGTGGGGCCCCTCATCGAATCGCATACGACATGGAGACGCCCGTGCACGCACAAATCAGCGATTCACTCCAAACGCATACCGCATGAAGTGAACCTAACCTAAAAAACCGACCACACTATGAATACTGAATCACAACGAAATACCTATCTCACCAGCAAAATCCGTATATCTGTATTACAATCCACGCTTACCTTTGTATCTGCAGATACCCATCAATTACCTCTGCCTTTGAGCACCCTTAATTAAAAACTTCACCAACTCACTGCTTCTTTCCTGTCACCTCTACGCCGCCTGCAATCTCCGTAACTCCGTATGTCTAGCAAGCCAATTTGAATTGTGAATTGGTTATCGATAACCTTCCCATTGTTCGTCGGTGTCGTCTTCATTTACAGTCACTGAAAGTTTGGCCCGCGGTCGAGTCTGTTGCACGCGCTACGATTTAATGAAATTACCAGCCATCGTATAACGGCGGCAACCAGTTATACATGCCACAGAGAATACCTTCAATCGTAATTAGCGAACTTGCCTGCCGTTGCCATTGCAGATATTAATTAACGAACAAACGCCTCTAGATTTCGAATTCGATTATGAAAAGCGGCATTTGTATGTGTATTCATTACCAAAGGTGAGTCGAATTCAATTAGCGTAATGTCGCACAACTTGAGCGCGGCGCTGCGGTCGCATTAACGAGCCGGCACCCTCAACTCTAACCCTCCTACTTCTCGTATACTTCATGTGCACCGAATCATATGTTCTATCGTTCGCGTGCTATGATTATTGTGATGTGCTTGTAATCGTTCCAAGATGTTTTCGTCGAATTAGAAGAATAGCTGCTATGTGACGGTCGTCGGTGATGTTTTTCGCTTGGATTGTTGGACGAATCACAACGTTTTGTCGTGCATTCGTTCATTGGGTGAGTGCAGTGTGTGAAGATCGCTTCTGGGAATTATAAATTACACGCGCGCATTGTACACGCTACCGGAGCGTACGGCTGCAGCCAATTACCGTCTAATTACATATCAATCAAAACCGCCACATTAATCTCTCTTCTTTAATTGCAGCTCAAGCAAATAAACCACCATATGAGAGGCAAGGCGAACGTAGGCAACCCATTCATCATGTGGCACCAACTGATGGGCAATAAGAGTAATGAATTTATTAAAAATGCTATGATTCATGGCTTTCAACCAACGAAATCAGCATGAGAATCGGGATGATCGTCGAATGATATTGCAAAATATCCAAGTGGTCCCATTTAAATGATGGTAAACTTGCATCTCCAAATATTTACATTTTCCAATGGGGATGCAAATTGGAAGTTTGGAATTGAATGAAACCGAGGAGGAAAGCACCAGGCAGGACTGGTACATGGAGGAGAGGGTCTCCGTGTGCAGTGGACCGTTGCCGGAATGATGATGTGCTTACGTATGTCCTCCATTTGGCCCAACTCGTCGACGAAGGGACGACTGAGAGCCTGCAATCCTTTACATGAAACGGCACGCAACGCAAATATAATAAAAACAAGTTGAGAGTTTTGACAGGGGCCATACGTGTCCGCAAAACTTTCCTTTCGCATCGGACTCGTCCAAGTATAAGTAAATCACTTCACGGATATATCCTTAGCTATTCAATCGTACCTATGGCATATTTTCAATCTGCCGAAGCCTGTGCAACTTCACGACATGTAAGAATACGAAAATCCTGAAAAGTTTACGAGAAATTCCAAATTTCGTAATTTTCAGATGGAGTGGTGACACCTGGTGGCAAATTTTACAAGTAACTTCGGAGGGATCCAAATTTTAAAATCTTTATACTGGGCTGGTTTATGGGAATAATTTCAATCTGAAAGTTTTTTTGGAACCACAAAAAAGGTAATACTTTTATTTTTAAAGAAATTTACAACAATTTAACATTTTTAAATTTTTTCACATAATTGCACAAATGATGACATCCAGTGACGATTTGAGGAACTAAAATTGTCACTTGAGCTCTAGTGGCAATTTGTGGAACTAAAATTGTTATTTGAGTTCTTATCGGCCAAGATGCTTCAAATCAGAGATAGATTGTTCTTGAAGATTATCAGAAAGTTTATCATTCGTTTGTTGCACGAAATGCATCAGTTAGTGAAGCAATGGCGAAGTATGTGGACGCGATCTCGTGTTGTTATGACCTTACAATTGCAACACGATGGATAGGATTTCTCGGCATGGTACGACGTCATGCAAAATGTAAGTCCGCCATTTTGTTGATTCATTTTGTTCTTGCAGTTGCTATCGTTGGCTCTTACAACAGTGCTACTCAATGATAAGTTCATCGATGATTACACGTACAGTCGAGGTATCGCGTTCGCATTGGGATTGGATTGGCAGCATTTCCACGAGACAGCGAACGCCACACAAACCGCCGACCAGGATGGTAAATGGTAACCAGCTATTAACCTTAAATTGCTTCTAACGCCATGCGTCTTCAGGTGCCTTGATAAGCATCATCATGGTGTTCTATTCCACCGCGTACTTGGTCACCAATATGACGCTAATTTTCGCCACAATCACAGTGAGTACTCGAATTACTGACGTCATTGCATGCCTGATGCTGAAACGTGTATGTTCAGGATCACCGCTGGTGCACGGTACCATGGCTCGTCTTCGAGCTGTTCAACTGCGTATCGAAGGTCGTCGCCATGCTGGTGCACCAGGTGAGCAAACACGAGCAGTTCACGACAGCCTACTACGTCGGCTCGACAATTTATGTGGGTGCGTATCTCCAGCTTGTGCTAATTTTCCTTGACGACGTCGTTTGCACTCCACAGTGGTCGGCATCTGGTGGTGGTGCGTCGTCTACAGGACGCAAAGGCGCTGGAGGATGAGCGGCGGACGGACAATCACACGGGTGCGCAAAGATGGTGAGGAGGAGGAAGAAGACGTCGTCGAAGTCGCACCAGCTGGCGGTTCGTATCGCATGCAGGAACGCGTCGACAACCTGCGCTCCTCGCTGGATCAGCAACACCGTCGGTCGTACAACCCGACGTGGACGCGCACCATGTCGACGATGCCGTCAGCGTCCTCGATCAGCTTCGAGCCGAATCCCGTCTTCGGCCATTTCTAGAACGCGCCCGGCTGTCATCTGCGGCAAGTAGTTTTTCGGCCAACTTTTTCCATTTTCCATTTGGACGCCATCCAATTTCCCTTGGAATTTATTCGAATCGCACGAGATTTATGTGAGGGGCCACCGCATCCACGACGACGACGACATGAGTCTACTGAATGTCCAGAGAGTGAGGATCTTGGTAAATTATTTTTGAAATTTTAATTTTATGATAAGCAACACAATACACTATACACATTACACCTCACCTGGTTATCATCCCCAAAGGGGGATATGCACCTCCACGTTGACTAATCAAGAGCGAGCGTGTGAACTGTTGGAAACACTCCTGGAATTCGGCAATAACATTGGAATGGAGTATCGAAGCGAGTGGACGACGAATTGCGCCCGCATCGAACACGAAATGTCTTACGCTTGGCTTGGCCCAGACCTATTTCTGGCCATTTCGGCAGCAATCCCAGCCTGCCAGCACGAATTATCCTCGGCCGAAGGAGATCGTCCCCGCCAAGAACGTAAAAGACAGAAAAATGGCCGCGCAGACGTGAATTGTTCGTGCACATTAATGCGCGACATCAAACAAGCGCACTCCTTGGTCGTTGTCCTCATTCCTCGCCGGCCGGAATCTGCGAGCAGAGGGAGGTGGAGGAAACGGCTTTCACTACATAATCCAGCCGCATAATGCGCGCCATTATCCTACTCGACTCGAACAACCAAGATCGGCGTGTTGTTGCGAGTGAATAAAACATTTGTATACTCATTTTCGGCGAGGTTCAATGGAGCCGGCCCAGCAGCACTTAGCGGGCGCATGGCACGTTGGGGGTGTAAGTAGTTAAAGATATCAATCACTTCGACACCCTTGTTCTCTGCTGGCTCGGCCTGCGGTTACTTGAAGCACTCGAACAAAAATCCCATCGGTGTGGGTGAAGGGGCATCGTGCGCAAACACCATTAGCAAGGGCATCCATGTCAAACGACGCCAAAAGGCTCTCGAAAGCCGATTCGCCACGGTTTTACACTTGCCGTTCGGGCGAATGTGTGCGCGCATGGGAAGCGCGCTTGCGATGGATATTAATGTGTGGATTCGTGGCTAATAACGCGAATTAAAGCCACCCCAATCTGATCTTGGGGCCGGCCGCTTACGACGGCTTAGCCTTGCGCCTGAAAGCCGCCATTCAGTCGTGAGCACAAGGTATTTACGGACTTATTTGTGCAATGAATTCGGCTAATGCGTGCCAAATGGAGGGCCCCCATTCGATCCTCGTAAAGCCACAATGTACACACGCTCGTGCCCCATAAATCGTGATGAACCAATCCCAGGATTAACCACGTAAAATGCATCCAAATGTCAATTGGTATAATTTTTTGAAATTTCAATTTGTACTTGATATAAGGTAACCAAACTTAAATTTCCGAATCACACATAAATGCAAGACCAAGTCCTTCGCGAATTGTAAGTTATCCGCAGTTAGCTGCAAAAAAAGCGAAAATTTTGCATATTCGGGTATTTCCGGGTTCCAGACAGATTCGGGACCATGACCAATGTTACTTTTTCGTCAAAATATTATAAATGCCGTTTGAATCATCAAAATCGGTCCAGTAGTTTCGGAGATATGAAAATTTTTCAAAACTCGAGCGATTTTAAGAATTTCATATCATTTTTATCGCTACAAACTTTTTTTTCAATTTTTTTCTTCGAACGCGATTTCTGGCCTTCCCATAGTCAAAAGGGCATAAACCCATACATTTTTCGAAAGTGCTCATCAAGACCTACAATTTGGTTCCAATTTTAGTTTAATTGGTCAAATAGTTCAAAAGTTATAGGCAGTTAAAGACGCGAAAAAAAGCGAAAATTTTGCATTTTTGGAACCCCATTTTTCTGGTTTGGGTATTTCCGGATCCCGCAGAGTTTTGGGACCATGACCAATGTTATTTTTTCGTCAAAATACTATAAATGCCGTTTGAATCATCAAAATCGAACCAGTAGTTCCGGAGATATGAAAATTTTTGAAAACTCAAGCGATTTTAAGAATTTCATATCATTTTTATCGCTACAAACTTTTTTTTCAAATTTTTTCTTCGAACGCGATTTCTGGTCTCCCCATGACCAAAAAGGCATGAACCCATACATTTTTGGAAAGTACTCAACGAGACCTACAATTTGGTTCCAACTTTAGTTTATTTGGTCCAACCGTTCAAAAGTTATACGCAGTTAAAGACGCGAAAAAAAGCGAAAATTTTGCATTTTTAGAACCCCAATTTTCTGGTTCAGGTATTTCCGGCTCCCGGACAGTTTTGGGACCTTGACCAATGTTATTTTTTTGTCAAAATACTATAAATGCCGTTTGAATCATCAAAATCGAACCAGTAGTTTCGGAGATATGAAAATTTTTGAAAACT